>CAJJDN010000174.1:34844-57822 GCA_905182985.1 Paramecium sonneborni | reverse complement strand
AGCTCTATTCAAGATAGGTAGAAAAGGTATATGATAGTGTAGATAGAATTCGAGATGGGGGAATCAGTGAATTTGAAAGGTATAGCATCTGCTGAATTGCATAATGGAATAGATTCATATTTATCATACACTTAGATATTGGGTGAGTATGTGAATCGTCCAGGGAACTAGATATTCATAATAATAAATATAGTTTGTTTATCAATAATTGATTTGAAAGGAGAAGACTTTTCATTATTTTATTAATTTGTGATTCCTTTGTTGATGGGTATAGCCATGTATTTAATAAAGATGTTCTACTATAAATTCATAAAACATTAATAAGATAAGGAAATTAATAAGAGAAAGGTGACCATTTTCAAAAAATTAAAGAGAATTAACTAAATAAAAAAACCAATAATTCATGAGGAACTTAGTCATCCTTAGAATAATGATATCATTCTCTTTTCTGCTCCTCTTAAATAAGATGTATATAGACCGATGATAATTTCTTCATTCAGAGAAGAAAAAAAAATCTAATCTACACCAAGATAAGAATAGAAAGTATAAATATTTGAAACTATCTGTTGGGATGAAGTAGAAGTTGGTGATATAGTAGTATTATAAAGAAATGAAATATGTCCTGCTGATTTACTTATTTTAGAATCTAATTATGATTAATGTAATGTTGATGCTGCTAATTTTACTGGAAATACTAATTAGATACATAAATCACCAAACATTTTGACAAGTATGTCTAGAATGCATCAATTTAAAAATAACTCTTTTGAGTATAGACTTTTACTTAATGGTAAAGTGAATTATGATAGAAACATTAATGATAAATCTTTATATTCTGGATTTGTGAGACTTAAAAATGATCCTTAAGCTATTGATATTAAAAAGGAGAATATAATATTCAGAGAATAACTTTTATTGAATTGTGATTACATTTATGGATTAGTTTTATATGCTGGTCTAAGTTGTCGTTATTATTACAATTAACCTAAAAGTAGAATGAAGCATTCTTTTTTTTATACTAAAGTTGATAGATTCTTTTAATTCACTCTCATACTCTTAATTGTTTTATCATTTGCTTCTTGGATGGCAGAATCTCTAAGATTTATGTATTATGGTAGATAATGGAATATTTAAATATTATGTAAATATCTTTTGGGTTATCTTAATATGATTCCATATTATTTACATTTTATGTTTGATTTTATGACATTATGTACTATGATATTTAAATAGTATTAATTTCATAAATAAATAATTCAACCTACATCTAAAGATCTATAATTATCATCTCATTATTAGAGAATCAATGATTAACCTTTAGCTGATCTAAGTTTAATTGATAGTGTGATATTTGATAAAACTGGTACTATGACTATTCCATCATTTAAATTTAAGATGATTAGTTTTAATGATCAATTATTTTAAATAAGCCATAAAACATTTCATGATTAATATCATTGGAAAACCTATTAAAAGTAATAATACGATAATTATGAAATGTAATAATTCCTCATTAAAGAATCATAATCTCCAATCAAAGAGGTTTCTCTAGTCAAGATATGTCCTTAACCTAAGTAAATGAAACGCATTTCTAAGCATCCTTCAATCAAACCTATCCAATTAGAAGAATTTCTCATTCATTCTAATCGAGATATTACTGATACCAATAATAATGAATAAGTAAATCTAGATCCTGAAGAAATCATTGATGACAATTCTAAATTAAAAGATATTCATAAAAGTAAACAACCTAAAATATTTCAGGATTCATGGGGTTCAAATACAGATATAAACAATAATGGGTAAGGTAGTAGTGTCTAATAATTTATATTATAATATTAATAAAATAGTAATATGAATCTAAACAGTTAATAATAATAAGGTAGTAATAATAATATATAATAATAATAATACATTAATATTAACAATAATACTTAATAACAATATCTTAATAACAATTAATAATCATAATATAGTCCTAAGGAGATGAAAAGATCTACTCAACTTCAGGGAATCACAATTAGAGCTAAATAAAGTATTAAATTAGATCGATCTGATAAACAAAAAAGATTTGGAATGGAAAGATCAATGAATTTTACAAAGTTTTTATCAGATGAGGGTTTAAATAAGAATTATGAAGATCAAAGAAGTTTAGATGAGAAGGATTTTCTGAATAAATTGATTGCTACTGAAAGTAGAAAGTAAACTGAAGAATCTATATTTATATTAATGATTTGTCATAACACTAGTTCAACTTATAATAAATAAGATGATACATTTAAACATGAATTTTCATCATCGATTGATAGTCTGTAATTAGAATTTATCTCTTACTTTAATTATAAGTTTATATGTTCAACTATAAATAAGAGTAAATACATAGTTGAAATCAATGGTAAATTAACTGAAATATCCGTAACTGTAACTTAATTGGAGCATTATAAAGTAAGTGTGATACTAACAAAATAAGATTACAGAAAATTCTTTGAAGATGTAGATTAGAATTATGATTATGTTTAATTTATAAGAGATGATAGTTAAGAGATGAGTGATTAAATATTAATGAATAAGGAGGAGAGAGAGAGATGGGAGAATATGATTTATAAATTATATTCGGATGGATGTAGACCAGTAGTATTTTTTAAGTCATTTATGGATAGTAATTAATATCAATAATTTTAAAAAAACCCTATATAAGAATTGAAAACTTAGCCAAGAGCATATGAATTGAGTTTAGTAATAGGGATTAAGGAGAAATTACGAAAATAAATAACAACGGTAATAAAAAATCTTCTCGCAGCTGAAATGATAATATGGATAGCAAGTGGGGATTCTTTGGACAAAGTATTACCAATAGCATATAAAACAGAAATATTGAAAGATTTGATTCCAATAATTCATTTTGATTTACAAGATGTTACTTTGTAAATCAAGTAATAGATTTAATGGTTGTATAACAATTAGATAAAGCATTTAAAGGAGGATCCAATTGTAATAGAGAAGAGACTATCTGATAGAATTGTAATGAGTCCAAAATAGAAGCGTAAATCTATACATACAAGTGGTAGAAGATAAAGTACTAAAGGATTATTACCTGGATTGTAGAATACTTAATAGAGGATCAAACCATTTTCTATTTTAATTCATGGAGAAAGTTTGGACAAAATATCATAAGATAATTCTTTATTTAATCATTTATGTTTTATCATTGCTTTTTCAACCTCTGTTGTTGGTTATAGGATGACTAAGACTTAAAAAGCAATTTTAGTTAAAATACTTTAAGAGAAATAAGTATGGAGAAGGAGAGTCTTAGTAATTGGTGATGATGTTAATGATAGTAGATTGATGGCTTATTCTGATTTTGCTATTTAATTGTAGAGTTAAAGACTTTATTAATAAGTTGCTATTGAAAAGATGGAATAATTGTAAAGATCAAAAAAGGATTCAAAAAGTATCAAGCTCCAATAGATTACCTTTAAGCCTGCCATCAAGGATTTCAAAAGTAAGTATTCCAGTTAAAATAGAATATTAGTATAATAATATCCCTTATGTTGGCACTGCAGATATTGTTGTTAAAGATTATACAAATTTATTATCCATAGTTTTATCTGAAAGTAGATAATCAGCTGAATTATTGGAGAATATCATAACATTCTCATTCTATCGAAGTTATTTACTTTGTTTTACTCTCTTTTTTTAGATTTTGTTTTAAGGAATAACATATTATCCTCCTTTAGATTACTTTCAAAGTTTTTTATACTTAATACCATGTGTCTTATTGTATATTTAGAGAATGACTCCAAAGGAGGAGAAAGTGACTAATATCAAAAATTAATTAGTGTATTTCTTTAATCAAAATCAGTTGGATTTTAGATAGATGAGATATTGGTTATTTTTTTATAAGGTAATACTCTATTCAGCTTTTGAAGCATTTATAATCTCAATAATGATTAGTATAATGGATATGAGAAACAACAAAGGATTAATGTTTGATGAGGAAATGAAATCAATTCAAGTGTTTGTTATTATATTGTTATTAGATTTAACAAAGTAATTAACTCATGCTAATTTGTACTAATATATATTATTGCCAATATCTTATTTCTCATTTTGTACCATTGGTTATTTGGATTACTTTGATAATAATATGTTTGATCTATTCTAATATGTGTTATCGATGGAATCAATGCTATTTATATTATCATTGCAGTTATTGTTTTTTTGTTTTTAGAAGACTCTAACTCAATTCTATTCAATTTATGTGCATAATACATTATATAGAGAGGAGGATTAGATTGAAATAAACAATACGGTCAAACCGATTTAGATACATAATTCAAAGAAAAGGAAGGAGAGTTTGGTAATCAATATATAGAAATACATTTTGAAATTGTTTAAGAGTGAAGAGGAAATAGATCCTATAGTAAAGTAAGTTTTATCAGGGATAGTATTGAGTGTAAAGACAACTAAAATAAATAAGATAACCTAAACTTTTAAAAACATTCAATTAGAAATCAAATATTAATTAAATGAATTATAATCTATAATTGAGTATTATAGATTCTATTATCCATTAAGTTGGATGTTAGTGGAGGGAGCAATTCTTATTCAGATTTGGTTAATCAATACAGATATTAATTATACTTGGTTTTTGTATTTTACATTTGGATATAATGCAGCATAATTGTTGATGGCATTGTTCATTTACACAGTCGCATTTAAGAAATATCATTTTCGAATAAGTAAGATATTGATAATAAGTCGATTGATTTATAAGATAGTTTATGATGCTTATTTTTATTAGGATAATGATAATTAATTAACAGATATGTTGATAATGCAATTATTTATGTTATAACCATTGATTGATGATCGACCTTTGACAATAATTTTATATTGTTTTGCTTTGAATATCAGTTTTATAATAAGATTTAGTGCTAATAATACAACAAGTGATGCAAATTTTAATAAATACATAATGTTGAATTATTATTTGATAGCAATGATGTAAACAGCGTTATCTAGTGGGATGCATTTGAGATTATAGAGAAATTCAAGAGAAGAGTTTATATAGATGCTGACATTGGATTAATAGACAAATTCAATAAGTGATACATTAAGTATATTGATGCCAAAGTTTATAAGAAATATAATAAATTAGAAGGGTGAATTTGATATTTAAGAGAACTAAGGAGAAGTGGCAATTTTATTTTGTGATATATGTTAATTTGATAAAATAATAAAGGCAGAGAAGGAGAATGTGATACATTTATTAGATATATTATTTCGATAATATGATTCATTATGTAGTCAATATGGATTATAGAAGATAGAGACTGTTGGTAAGACATATATGGCAGCAGCAGGTTTAAAGAATATAGTATCATAAAATAGTGCAAATCCAGTGCTGAGAGCAATTTAAGCAGCATTTGAGATGAGAAAGTTTGCATAATAGTATGATTTTTGTGGATCTGGTGAGATAATAGTAAAGATAGGAGTACATTATGGGAATGTGATAGCAGGTGTGATTGGATATCATAAACCATAATTTTCATTAATTGGAGATACTGTTAATACTACAAGTAGAGTATGTTCAACAGGATAGGATGGGTAAATTAAGATATCAGAAGATGCTTATAAATTGGTTAGTGGATCTTAAGATTTTTTATTTACTAAAGATATTGTTGATGCAAAGGGTAAAGGATTATTAGTGACATATATATTAGAAGAATAAGAACAGAGAAAGACATTGAGAAATAGGAAATAATGTATAAAGCAAGGTAAGAATAAGAATACTGAAAGTGTTTAGTAGGATATATAGATGTAAGGAAGAGATTAGAGAATTAAAAGAAAACCTACTCTAGTATTGCCACATTTAAAATAGAGTAATTAGAAGTTATCACATAAATCCAGTCTTAATGTAGAAGCATAATAATAATAATATTCTCATGGAGATAGTGATCATGCTAATCAATTAGGATAGAGAATAAGTGTAGAAGGAACTAATCTTATTGAAGCAATAGAAATTAAATTGGGAAAAGAGAATTTATTTATGGATGAGAATTTAGATTATCCAAATGGATTTATTGAAAAAGATAAATTAAAATAATTATATTAAACTGATGAAGAATTTAAAGAATAGGATGTATTAATTTTAGATAGAACAAAACTATTCTTAGATTTTCATCCATAAGTCGAATAATATCATATTAATAATTTTTATAAAGAATTAACAAAAAAAAATACAATACTTGTTATTTTATTAAAAGCAGGAGTAACTATTCTTTTGGTAGTTTAAAATACATCTACTATTATAATAGCATAAATATTTGAAAATTAATATACATGGTATATCAATCTAACTTTTGGATATGTTATAATTGCGATCAAAATTGTATTTTTAATGTTATTAATCATTAAATAATACAGAGAGAAATATTTTAAAGAAATCTATTTTATTTATAGTTACATTATAACAATGATATGGTGGATAATTCATATCTTTTCTTATTAAAGTTTTATTGTTGGAGAAATATGTATTGCTGTTGGAGTTTTCTTATCATTTATGACTTAATTGAATCCTATTATTAAAATGAAATATAAAGTTATTGAAAGTATATCAATGATTTCAGTCAATTTAATTGTTGTTCTTGTTAAGAATTGGGTAAAAAGTATCATTTATTATGCAATCATATTACAATTAATATTCATCTCAAATTAAATCTATAAATTTTATAAGAATGTTTAATTGTATAATAATAAATGTAAACTTAAAGCAAAACATCAATAATTAGATTCTTTAGTCAAACATTAGTTACCTCGTCATATGCTTGAATAATTTCTTAAATTTTAGTAACAAAGAGCTGTTCTTAAAGATAGTTATGATAATGTAACTTTATTATTTGCTGATATTGCTGGTTTTACTGAATATTCAAGTAAAGTCTCTCCAGAATAAGTTGTTTTTATGTTGCGTAATCTCTTTACAGAATTTGATAAATGTTGTTAAGAAAAATCTGTATATAAACTTTATACAATTGGAGATTGTTATGTTGTGATGGGTATGTTGGATGCGAAAGATAGAAATATAGCCTTAGAAGCTAAAAATACAGTAGAATTAGGTTTTGAAATGATTAGCATTATAAAAAGAGTTAGAGATCATATCAATTTTTAAGGATTAGATATGCGTATAGGAATACATACTGGTAGTATTATTGGAGGTGTTCTTGGTACTGAAATTGTTAGATATGATATCTATGGACCAGATGTTCTGATTGCTAATAAAATGGAATCTAAAGGAGAAAGAGGTAAACTCTAAATCTCTTCAACGACTAAAGAAATCTTAGAATAATAATATCCTGAAGAATTTAAATATATATTCCATACTCGTGTTGACATCCCTTCTATTGATACATCTAAAGATGGATATTTCATTTCTATTAAAATGTTTGATGAACCTTCCATGGATTTGTAAGATCATCATTCTGAAAGTTGTCTATGATTACTCAACTCATTCTTGAATTATTTATATCTATCATTTATATATTATTAATCTATTATATTTATTATACTTATTTATAATATAAATACTACTTAAGTATTAGATACATAATTTATTTTATTTGAACCTATTTCATTATTTTATTCTCTCAAATTAACGCAAAATAAAATAAAATCATCATATATCTCATGTTTACCAATCTTTTTTTTGATTTTATTTGAACAATTACTTTCATTGTCCTTATTGTAATCGATATTTTACTGGAGATCACTATAATTAAAATTCTATGTACTTTTAATCACATTCAACGTATAATTAAAATCTCATTTATATAATTAATATAACATCATATAAATATAAAAATAAATCAATGATTTTAATAAATGACGAAATATGTTATTACATAATGAATCATCCAAATTTGAAATTAATATACTGTTATGATGAATTATCGTAATTCATAACCATCCAATATCTTCATCCTCTAAATCAATATTTAATACATCAAAAGAAATGTAAAGAAAATAGTAATATGAAAATGACTTCAAAAACTTCAAAGAAGACAGTTAAATCTCGATTGATCAAATGCTCAAACAATAAGACTTGGCTGAAAAGTAGAAGGAAGTTTGTCTTAGAAATTCAAAAACCTTCGAACTCTTTGCCACATGTATTTTATTTATTCATCATTTTAGGTATGGAAAGACATGAAGGTAAAATAGACAACTTTGCAAAATACCTCTCAATCAAAATGCTATTTATTGAAAAACAAGCTCTTGAATGTTACAAAGTAAATACCAATGATCGAGAATATGAAAGATGTCATCAAAGAATTGAATCATAACTACATGATGTCTATAATGAATACTACTAAGGTTTACTTAACCTCTGACTTTTATTTATATATAATTATACAATAAATTTTAATATCTTTTTACCTGCTGAAAAATCACTTTATATAATCAAGTTTTTAATATATTCAAAATATTCTCAAATATTTTATACATATTTATTAAATCGCTAATATATTCGTTATGATATGTAGCTTAAACATGACTCTAAATAGTAATAATAAAATTCTTAATCTTACATCATCATTACATGCAAAACATCTCCCTACATATCCAGAAATGCATCTTTAACAGTAATTATGAGCACATGGAATCACAGTAATCGTATTTTACAATTCCTTCCTACAGAATTTGCAAGTAAGTTACTGTCTTAAAGAAAACTATCCCATTATCATTATATTTACTGTAAACTATTCTAATTGCTGAGATTTTATTGATAGATTTTTCATTTTTATTTAACTCTCATAATTTTCATCAATTGCTTTTCTTAGAGTATCGTCCATTCTTCTATAAGTATCCTTATATTCTAACTCTAACTTCTTTAATTATTATGTTAAAGTAGAGTTATCTATCTAATATCGTAGATCACTATTTATTAACTTTAAGTAAATTATTTATTATTCCTACTCTTCTAACTGCATTTTTAATTTAACATTTTCCAATTTTAAATCCTCACAAATCCTAACCTATCTTACATCAATCTTATTTACATACTCCTAATATTTTTATTCAAATTCTTATTGTAGTTTCTCAATTATTAAGTAATCAGATTAAGACTTACCTACATGTATTCTTTTTGATATTGATTCATCATTTTATGTAGTTATTTGTTTTTTACACTCATTTGATTATTTCGTTATACTTAATTATCTTTTCGGTTTAAGTACATTGGTCTATCTGTATGGCTTTTCAACACTTACACCATTCGAACTTTCGTAGTTTATTTTTGTTTTGCTGAACAATACTTTTTAAGATGATGTTTAATCTAGCAGAGGTAGTTTACTAATGAGCATTCCAAAATGAAGGAAGAGTGGAATTCTAATTATATATTATTAATTAATTCATTGATGTTCTCAAATGAACAATAAACATTGGCTTATTAAATAAATTTATTAACATAACATCATTCAACGAACACTTCCATTGAGTAAATATAAATTTTTATATTTGAAGATAATAAGAATTAAGTTCTACTTCTAAATTATTGAATTTAGAAGATTTTTATGATCTTTTCATGTTAAATATTTCTTAAAAGACTCAAATAAAAATAGAAACTTATTTTTCAGATTTGGGTGTTAAAAAATTTTTAATTTGATTATATTTAATTATATATACCTTTTAACCGATATATCCTCCAAAAATAATTGTTTTGCCATAAACATTATCTTATAATCTTTAATTTTAAATATTGGAATGCTAAAGACCTCATTTATCTTTCATCAGCCTAAATAATTAGAAAAACTACTATTTTAAGAATATTATATAGATAATTCAAATATTTTTTACTTTTTATTCATAATCAAGAGTCAAATATTTTTCCTTTATGGGGTTTTCATTATTTTTTATTGTTCTTAGTATGAATAGACTTGTGAATGTTTAATCTATTTTATCTTACATCAACCAAAACTTTGTAAATTTAATCATCGAGTATCTACACAAGAGTTATGATTGATTCATTAGATACATTAAAATATCAAAAATCATTTCCAATAAAATGTTTTAATTTAAATTGAACTTTTATATTTTTATACTTCAGTTAAATACTATTATTAGATATTGAAATAATAAATTCTATATTTAAAGCTATAAAATAAATTAAAATTGGAAATAAATTTAGTATTTCTTATAAGGAAATTAAATTCTTTATTGAATGGAATTATAAACTAAGTGGCAACAAAATTTTAAACATCTATAATATGTTGATATAATTAAATGTTCAAATTTATAACTAATTGATTGAATTCTATAAAAAATTGGTTAAAGATTCTGTTGTATGCTATTAACAGTTCATAATTTAATCTTTAGTTGATGCTTTCTCAAAACATTATTCGGTCTAAAATGGCCAATATTTAACCATTGATTCATATGTTCGATCTACGGCTTTTCTCTTATTTTGCAATAAGAGAATACCTATCAATATGATAATAAAAAATACATTTATGATATTCATCGTAATGTTGATCAGATTATAAATAAATTTGATAGCATTTCTCTCTTTATTCATTAGTCTCCTTTTAAATGTAGCGTTATAGAGATTACATATTGACAGTTAATTATTTTAGAAACAATATCTATTGCTAATCAGCCATAATTAATAATTATTTTATAATATATTCACAATAATTCTTTCTACAAAATTTGTTCAAATAATTCATGAAAAATTGTAATCTGGTCTCTGGCATTTTGGAGACACATTTATTCATCAAATTAGTTTTTGATACTTTTGAGACATTAATTGTTTGTAAAATCTAAAACAAATTTTAATCTATGTTGAAATAATTCTTATTAAATATTAAAAAGTTCATTTTTCCTTAGACTATAATTAATAATACTTAAGCATGCATTCAATGAACTATTCCCTATTGGATTATGAAGACCAGCAATATTTGAGTATCTTTCTTTTATATTTGTTTTGTATTTATTGATACTCTAATATTTGAGAATCATTTAAATTCATTAAATATATAATTTTATCAATTTATATTATGTTATAATTCATATATATATCTTTAGATGTCTAATTTAACTGATTTAACAAAATTTATCAATTCCAATAGATACTATGGATTTTTTAAATTGATTCCATAAATACAATCTTGAAATTAAAAAATCTTGTCTTTTTAAGAAAACTTCTCTAACTTTTTATCATGCCTTGCATACATAGAGCAAACTACAATTAGAATGTCTATTAATAATTATATTATTTTAGGATGTTTCTAGAATTCTCTGATAAAGATTTTCAAATTCTTTTTACAAAATTTCCATTTATTTCAGTAATACTTCTGCTAGATTAGATTATTACAAGCCAGAATTAATTAATTTTTAATAAATTAAATTTAATAAAATACATAAGAATACTTATAACCTAATAATAATCAAATCATCCTTTTTGTTTTTAGTGTTATTATTATTTGAATTGAAGCATCTCTTTTTATTACTTCAATTTTTCAGCTAATTGCAATGTGTCTTCAGGAGTTAAAAATAAACCATTTCTTCTTCTTTCAAATCTATTATCAAGTTTGTTTTTTTATGATACTATTTGTTAATATTGCATTTTTTCATGATTTAATTTCTATCTTTTTTTGATTAATTCTTCTTCAATCTATAATATTAATAATAAGAAATACATTTTCTAATTCTTATTTTAATTCTTTTTCATCTAAATCAAAATCATCATTATTTAATTATTTTTAAAGCGCATCTTTCATGTTCTTCTTTTTTTTTAAAGAGTGATCTTCTTTTTCTAATTTTTATGCTTATTTTATCAAATCTCTAGTTTTTTTAACTTGATTAAAAGATAATTTAAAATCTTCAAATTTAATTCCACTACTTAATAAATCAGTTTCTAATTTAGCAAATCTTGCCATATCTTTTGGACCAATTAATACTAATGTTTTTCCTTCTCTATTGATTCTAGCAGTTCTACCACATCTATGAACAAATGTATCAGCAGTAAAAGGTACTTAATAATGAATAACATTTTCAACTCCTACTATATCTAAACCTCTTGCTGCAACATCAGTACAAACTAAAATATTGCTCTTTTTTGCTGTAAATTAATCTAATTTTGTTAATCTCTATCTTTATTATTGTTAAGAGTGTAATGTGACAGCTGGAAGCTAAAATTATAATATAATTTAATTACTCCAAGAACTTTTAACATTGATGTAACTTTATTAGCATATGTTATTGAATTCAAAAATATTATGAATGTCTAATCTTCATTATTTTTAAACCAATGATATATATGTAAGAGTTTATCATCTTCTTCCATTAATGATTTAAAGAATTATAATTTTTCTGGAAATACAAGTTACTATGTTAAATCAATTATATATGGTTATTCTTTTATTTTTAATTTACCCAATAAAGATTATAATTTAGGAACAGTTGCTTTCATTTATTTTATTAATAATTTATCAGCTGAGTTTTATTAATCATTTTTAGAGGATTTAAGAAATTAAAATTTTGATCCAGTCTTAAATTAATGAGTTAAAGTTGCAGAAACTAAAAATGTTCTTAATTCATTTCTAGTTTTTAAGGAATAATCTTTTTATTAAAAATTTTAAGGTTTCTTTTTTTTTTATTCTTTTTTAAACTTTTTTTATCTTGATTTATTATCTTAATCATCTAAATTATCTTGATCTTATTCATCATTATCATTTTCACTCTCATCTTCTTATATTTCTTATTTTGAATCTTAATCTTCTTAATCTTCTTAATCTTCTTAATCTTCCTCTTCTTCTACTTCTTATTCTTCTGCTTCTTCTTCTTCTTCCTCTTAATCTTCCTAATCCTCTTAATCTTCTTAATCCTCTTAATCTTCTTATTCAATCAATTCTTGATCATCGTTATTAATTTCTTCAATATCTTGATTTTGAATAATATCATTATCAATATATATTTTTCCTTTACCATTTTATAATTTTAAAAAGTCTTCATAAGTCATTTCAACTGGTTTTTCAACTTCAAATGTAATTTTTTAATTATTAAGATAAACAGCTTCACTTTATTCTTTCATCATAGATATAATTCTTTCTTTATCATGAGTAATTGATGATGGTGTTGTTATTTTAGTCATAATATTATCTAATTATGGGAAATGTCCTAATTCTACCATTCTATCAGCTTCATCTATAATCAAGAATTTAATGAGATTTAATTTTTTAATTTTATCATTTTCTTCATTTTCTATGAAATCCCATAATCTACCAGGTGTAGCAATTAAAATGAGTGGAGCTGAATTGATAACTCTCCTTTATTTCTCTTTAGCCATTCCTCCTACTAAACAACCAATTGATAAATTTGTTATAGCTTTCAAATGTTTATAAATTTACATTGCCAACTCTCTTGTTGGTGTTAAAATTAAAGCTATAATCTATTTATCGGTATAATTTTTCATATTCTTAAGAATCTCTGAAATTAAAGGAATTCCAAATGCTAAAGTTTTACCTGATCCTGTTTGAGATGCTATTATAATATGCTTATGTTATTGGTAATTATTAAGAACTTCAACTTATACTGGTGTTGGAGTATTAAAACCATTATTTTATAAGTTTTATATTACATCTTAGTGAATTGCCTCAAATTAATTCCAATTCATTTTATTATATAAATAATTATATTACTCAGAAAGTTAAAAGATTTTATTTAATAATTTATATTTCCTAACAAAAAAGCTAACTTCTCTATTGAATATCATTTTCATATTACGCACTCTCCGTTATTTACTGAATTTTTGTAGATGTCTAAAATAAACACTTTTATTTATTAAAAATTAATATAGTACAAGATAATAATATAATTAGTAATTTTAATAACGACAGTTTAATCAGTTTCAATATAATACGTAAATGAGTGAATAATTTCTAAAATCATTTAATAAAATAAAAATTGAAGTTCTATGTCACATCCAGCTTTTCATCTTCCTTCTATTGTTAAAAAAGAGACTTCACCTAAAAAAGACTTAACTATAAGAACTATGAGACCATCTCTATTTCTAAATTAATTTGAAGTCCTTCCTTAATCTTTGAAAACAGAGGGAGAAGTTACAGATAGGAATATTGCAAATAAAATGTATACATAATGTGAAAGTGATCCACTTATTGAAATTCCTTATCATTTTTAATTACCGAAAATAATCACAACTAAACCTAAGAGATATCAAAGATCATTACCTGAAATTCCAATACTTGATTAAGACTCTAGAAATGCTACACCTGTTGAATTTTAGAGGCAATAAAAAAGAACTAAGCTATTTCTAAAAAGATAGGATTCTAAAATATTGGCACCAGTAACAAAATTTTAAAGAAAAAAAGTGGAATTTAAGAAATCTTTAATTGTGATAGATATTGAAACTGGAAATTAAGATAAGTAAAAAATCACTGAAACATAAAAACCTTTAAGAAGAATAGCACATCAAAAGACTAAATCATTTCAAATACGAAATGAATGATTAAATATATTATTAACCTTCTAATCTAATCTAACTTTATGTTCATTATTTATACTAATAATATTTAACTGAATATCATATTCAATTCAATATATTTTTTATCTATTTCTTTATAGTAAATAATTCAAATTCACTTAACTCTAGTAGTTTAGTTCATAATATATAAATAAATAAATTTCTATTTCCATTATTCAATGAAATATTCAACTTTGAGATTGTCAGAACATTAACCTTATATAATATCCTCTCTTAGATTTGAACATTAAGAAACTCTAGCGATTAAAGAAAAACCAACTATTAGTTAATGGAAGGATAATCATTAGATTTATAATTTACCTAAAGAAATTTTAAAAGAAAATAAGTAAAGGAGAGATAGAAGAATATACAATCAATCTAATATTAGTGAATAACTTCCTAAACTTATAAAGAACCAGTATAATTCCAATGCAATTATTTCAGATAGAAACGATAATTATATTTGTAAGACTACTGCAAGCAATTCAGATGAATTAGTTTCAAAATACTCTTTCATATAAGCTGATTACACAAATGGAATTTCATTAGGAAAAAAGATATCCCCTATTAAATTGTAAAAACATCTTTTGAAATTAAGTCTCTAAAATTTATTAAAATCTTAGCAAGCATAAAAGAAGAAGAAAATTGAGGAATCTATATTCCCTCATTTTGTTCTAAAATGATTATTTCTTCATTAATAAACTAATTTTAGTTTTATAATAAAATATACAAAAGTGATCAACCAATAATTCATCTGCTGGATTATATATTACCTTGATTAATTTATTATAATCAATATTTATGAATCTGAAGTAATGCCCCTCTTGATGCAAATCAATAAACAATAATTAATAGTACAATTATGAATAATTTTTAATCTTTCTTATATCCATTCTAAATATTAAACCAAAATGAATACAAGTGAAGAAATCAATATAGTATATCCATTGATAAAATAAATTAAAACCAACTTAAAAATAAAAAAACATTATTATGTTTAAAGATTATTTCTGGTGTTACATTAAGATGGTGTATTTTCCATAAATGATTTGGATCAATTATTTATTATCTTGATACATTAATTAACTAAAATTTAAAACTATGGGAACATGCTCTTTTCAAAAGGGAACTTTAAAAAGCATAAACCTTCAAAATCTCCAGAATAATTTAGTTTCTGAAGGACCTGCTTCACCAACATTAATTTTTTCCAAAAGGAATGATCATACATTAGATTTTAATTATGTTGATGAAGTTATCTAGCCATCAAATGTAATCAATGAAAGTTATTTAAAATATTACAATTAAATTAGTAATCTAGATAAAGTCAATCAGAATTCAAATTCAATCATTGTATAGCATATATTGACTAGATAAATATTTATCGCTGAAATTTTAGATAATAACGAAAAAACTAATAATTGCATTTCATTATATTCCAACCTATTTCACAAAAATTTATAAGATTTTGTTGAAATATATTATCATTGCCAATAATATACATTAATAAAGAATTATTGCAATGGTGGAAGTTTAGAATCATTTTTATAAAATTAATCAAAACAAATTTCAATTTATAAATCAAAGAAACTATTAACTTAAATTTTTAGTGTTATTCACTATTTGCATTCTAAATCTATAGTACATGGAAATTTAACCTTAAAAAGTTTTGAGATTGTAGATTAATCTCCAAAAATTTAAATAACATTAGTTGATTTTTTTTAAGCTATTATTTCTGATAAAAAATCTTCCAAAAAACTCAAATATTCAAGTCCCTAATTAGTGTAAGCTCATCTTGAAAATTAATTAATTGAGCCAACCTTTAAGGATGACGTATGGTCATTAGGAATTATTGTAGCTCGATTAGTATTTAATCTTCAGCTTTTCACTGGAAATTCATTTCGGGACTTTTTAGAAAATATAACATAAGGCAGAAGAAGTTAATTTCCTTTATTTTAAGATAATTATTATAGTGAAATTTAGAACTTATTAAATCAAATGTTATAAATTGATCCTCAAAAAAGAATAGATTTAGAGTAAATTTTAGAATCTTCTTTCATTAATTCATTTGATTAAAATCATAAACTAAAAGTCATAAACCCTATACTTTACCCTCTTCAATAGATTCTTTTCTATATGATGGCAGAGATGTTTAATGACAATTCGCTCGAATTTCTCTTTCAATTAAAAAATGCAAAAAGAATAACTAGATTTTAATTAGCAACCTTAGTTAGGAAAAAATTTAAACATATATATAATTAATCAGAATCATTGTTTGCTGTTAATCAAATTTTTCAATAATAAACTGAATTGCCATACATAGAATTAATTATAAGATTTACAGATAAGAAATCTTTAATTACAAAAAAAAATTTATAGAAAGCATTTTATAATTTTTCTAATTAAAAAAGCTTTCTTACAATCAATGATATAATTCCATTTTTCTCAGAAAAAGAAACCCAACTCAAGTCAGCATTTTAATAATTATCACAAGAGAAAATAGATTTTAATCTATTTTCCTTACTAATGTTTGATTATTTATAGTAATCATAATGATAGGCTATAAATTTTTAATGATCTAAAAAATATTTGTTTATGTTTATTTTGAATGATTAAAAGTACAATTATATATCTAAATGATCTAAAAGTAATATAATTTTGAAAATTGTGAACTTTACATTATTTTCTTCTTTCTATTTATATAAAATTAATTTAATAATAATGAAAATTCAAAAGAATAGGAAATAAGATCTAAATTAATTATGATTTTGCACCTTTATATTATTTATATTAGAATACTTTTATAAAATAATTTTTTTGAATATCATTAAGAAATATTGTAATTATTATATAAGTAAAATAAAATTTTGAATAAATAAATAAAATAAAAAAATTGGAGTAGCCGAGCTTCGCTCTCGGCGCCTCGTGAATGCAAATCACGCGCTCTACTAAATGAGCTACTACCCCATATTGATTTATTTATTCATTCCTTCTATACATATAGATGTATAATAAATTCATATTTTTTATTACTTCAATTTTAAATATTATTAAACCAATTTACTCTAATATCTTGATTTAATTTTCATTTATAACTCTTTTTAGTTATTTGTTTATGTTTTTATATCAATTATATAATAACTTTTTATAATTTAAGTTAAAATATAATATTCTTTCTAATGGCTTTCTAAATTGTATTTATTACAGAATTAATACTTTAAAGGATAAAAATTAAACACAAAGATATTAAAAATTTTATTTATCTTTTATATTAATGTAATATAAGTTTAAGACTAATAAAAAATACTGCTATTTCATTAATTCTTGTGAAATTTAAATTAGAACAATTATTATTGTCTACTTTTTTTTAATTATATTGCATAATGATATATTTTTTTTTTTGAATCTATATTTATCTTGAAATAAATTGATTGTTTTATGTATAATCTTCTTAAAGCATTACTTCTAAATTCCAACTACAAAATCAAACTAAATTTATCGTATTTACTCTTTTAATTATTAAAAATTAAGTCTTTAAAAATAATCCACAAAAAACAAAATTCAGATGAATTTATTAGTTATTTATTATTTAAGAAATTATATATATAGAAAAAGAATTTCGAATGATTAAAGTACAATTATATATCTAAATGATCTAAAAGTAATATAATTTTGAAAATTGTGAACTTTACATTATTTTCTTCTTTCTATTTATATAAAATTAATTTAATAATAATGAAAATTCAAAAGAATAGGAAATAAGATCTAAATTAATTATGATTTTGCACCTTTATATTATTTATATTAGAATACTTTTATAAAATAATTTTTTTGAATATCATTAAGAAATATTGTAATTATTATATAAGTAAAATAAAATTTTGAATAAATAAATAAAATAAAAAAATTGGAGTAGCCGAGCTTCGCTCTCGGCGCCTCGTGAATGCAAATCACGCGCTCTACTAAATGAGCTACTACCCCATATTGATTTATTTATTCATTCCTTCTATACATATAGATGTATAATAAATTCATATTTTTTATTACTTCAATTTTAAATATTATTAAACCAATTTACTCTAATATCTTGATTTAATTTTCATTTATAACTCTTTTTAGTTATTTGTTTATGTTTTTATATCAATTATATAATAACTTTTTATAATTTAAGTTAAAATATAATATTCTTTCTAATGGCTTTCTAAATTGTATTTATTACAGAATTAATACTTTAAAGGATAAAAATTAAACACAAAGATATTAAAAATTTTATTTATCTTTTATATTAATGTAATATAAGTTTAAGACTAATAAAAAATACTGCTATTTCATTAATTCTTGTGAAATTTAAATTAGAACAATTATTATTGTCTACTTTTTTTTAATTATATTGCATAATGATATATTTTTTTTTTTGAATCTATATTTATCTTGAAATAAATTGATTGTTTTATGTATAATCTTCTTAAAGCATTACTTCTAAATTCCAACTACAAAATCAAACTAAATTTATCGTATTTACTCTTTTAATTATTAAAAATTAAGTCTTTAAAAATAATCCACAAAAAACAAAATTCAGATGAATTTATTAGTTATTTATTATTTAAGAAATTATATATATAGAAAAAGAATTTCGAATGATTAAAGTACAATTATATATCTAAATGATCTAAAAGTAATATAATTTTGAAAATTGTGAACTTTACATTATTTTCTTCTTTCTATTTATATAAAATTAATTTAATAATAATGAAAATTCAAAAGAATAGGAAATAAGATCTAAATTAATTATGATTTTGCACCTTTATATTATTTATATTAGAATACTTTTATAAAATAATTTTTTTGAATATCATTAAGAAATATTGTAATTATTATATAAGTAAAATAAAATTTTGAATAAATAAATAAAATAAAAAAATTGGAGTAGCCGAGCTTCGCTCTCGGCGCCTCGTGAATGCAAATCACGCGCTCTACTAAATGAGCTACTACCCCATATTGATTTATTTATTCATTCCTTCTATACATATAGATGTATAATAAATTCATATTTTTTATTACTTCAATTTTAAATATTATTAAACCAATTTAATCTAATATCTTGATTTAATTTTCATTTATAACTCTTTTTAGTTATTTGTTTATGTTTTTATATCAATTATATAATAACTTTTTATAATTTAAGTTAAAATATAATATTCTTTCTAATGGCTTTCTAAATTGTATTTATTACAGAATTAATACTTTAAAGGATAAAAATTAAACACAAAGATATTAAAAATTTTATTTATCTTTTATATTAATGTAATAAAAGTTTAAGACTAATAAAAAATACTGCTATTTCATTAATTCTTGTGAAATTTAAATTAGAACAATTATTATTGTCTACTTTTTTTTAATTAAATTGCATAATGATATATTTTTTTTTTTGAATCTATATTTATCTTGAAATAAATTGATTGTTTTATGTATAATCTTCTTAAAGCATTACTTCTAAATTCCAACTACAAAATCAAACTAAATTTATCGTATTTACTCTTTTAATTATTAAAAATTAAGTCTTTACATATAATCCATAAAAACAAAATTCAGATGAATTTATTAGTTATTTATTATTTAAGAAATTATATATATAGAAAAAGAATTTTGAATTTAATTATTCAGACTGAATATATGAATATATATTAATAAAAATAATTTAATTAAATAACAATTTAGATATAATCATAATCAAACAACAAATTCTTATAAATCAGGCTAGCTTCCCTTATCTTCAAGGAATAGTTTAGTTGGTTTTTATAAATGGCTAATTATTTAAAAAAATAATAATACTCTTATTATTAATATTACTCATTTTGAGAGCATTCACTAAATTATTCAGGATATACTTTAGCACTTTTATAGATTTTAGTTCCATTAATATATGATTTGAATTCTAAGATTTATTTAGCTTATTCCATTAAGTATTCTCTAAGTGTTTTGTATCTTTTTTTAACTCTAATTCTGATTTCTTACCGATTTTGAAGTTCTTTTTTAAGGAATTAGAAATTCTATGTCCATGGAGCTTTTTGTCTAACAAGATCACGAAGTTTATCTAATTGCATTTCTAAATCTTTGGTATATGATTATAATAATTGTATGAGTACAAGTAAAAAGAAATAGAAATTGAGAGTAGCAAGTATGATGAAATAAGGTATTTAAATTTCTAAAGATGCAGACAATTGATCAATATAAATGCCAATACCAAGGGCAATAGAGATTTGGCAAACATTAGCAGAATAGGCATCTAATTTATTTAGATTAGGTGATCTATATGGTTTAAATTTAGTATTAAGTTCTTGATAGACATAAATAATGAGTAGAACAAGAATTCCTTTTTTAACAATAGATTCATCATAATAAGAGAGAAATATAATGAGTAATTCTTTTTCAATAATTTTAACGATTTCCCAAAAATAGACATCAGTTTTATATTCATTATAAAGATATCCCCATTATTATCTAATAACTTTATCATCTAATTTAGATTTGTTTAAGTACAAGGCATAAAAAAATAGTAATGGAATGAGGAAGGCAATAGATAATAAGCCTGGAAGACAAAAAGATAGAAGCCATATAAAATGTGAAAAGGTATCATATCTATAAGCAATATTAGCTTGTATCCATTTAAAATTAGATATATTTCTAAATGATATTAAGGATATGAATCCACCGACTAGATTAGGTTATAGATATATATACAAATAGATAAGTGTAGTAGTAATAACACTTATACTAAAAGTAGTTTTTTTAAGTTTGATAGCAATCCAATATAAAGCAAAGAATATGAATACATAAATGAATGGCATAATCATTTACCAAATCATTCTAGAATAATGTATATTAAAATAGAACATTTCCATTAAGAAACAATCAAGAGAATATGTCATAGTTTGAATTGGATTTCCAGAAGCATTAATAGCACTTGTGAATCCAGAGGGAAGACTCAATTTAAAACTAGTAATAGTAGATAAGATTTAAAGATGATTAGTAAGCATTTTTATTAGAATACCAGAATGTGATTCTTACATTGACATGAAGATTCTTATTTTCTTAACTTAAACTCTTAATGCTATATCCTCAAGTAATTAAACTGTACTCTTTACTGAAATTAAAATTGATACCAGAGTCCTAATCATTTATTTAATTATATATTACCATATACTTATAGCAGTAATAATCAATGAATTTGTATCTTTTTCAGCACAAGAACTACAAGAATATTTTGTACTTGTTGAATAATGTCCATCTCCACGTAAATTATAAATATCACATTCTTCGCATAATGCACCTAAATGTCCTATATAACAAGATGTATCTCCTTCTTTCCAACCACCCAAACAATTACTAAGTAAATTAATACATTAACTAATTTAATCAGTATAAAAATAAGGTCTCCAATATCCAGATCTTAAATTCATTTAAGCAGATTTAATTTCTTTTGTTGTTGAATCATCTTTAATTGTACAGTTTTAAGAATTCAAATTCAATGAATATTACCCTTATTATGCATCACATGGTTAACATGTTTAATCTGATGTTCTCTTTATTTCACCCATTTAACAAGGTAAGGTTTTAATGTTTAATCTTAAAAAGTAATTACTATGATAACCTACTATCTCTTATTATTCTCCATACATTGGAATTTAAATTGAATTACAATGAAACTATATTTGTAGAGTCATATTTAATTCATCATCTAAATAAAATATAATATCATCTAAATTATAATCTGTTTAATTAAAACTTACATTCTATAGACTTGTAAAATTATTACTAAATTCACTAATCTCATCATCTTTTAGTAATCTACCACTTATTTTACACTATGTACCATTTAAATTCTATTATACTTCATTTTATTGATCCAATGCTACTATTCTTAAATGTAAATTATAATCTAAATATTCTCCTTTCTTCCAATCAAAATATTAATATTATGAAATCTTCTATCCATTTGGTACATATAAAGCATCAGAATATAAATTTTTAAATACCTAATAAGGTTTAATTTAAATCTATTCTATTAATAAATCCTATTATTCTATTATCTTAATCTTAGACAAAACAACCTATAAATCAGTTGTTATTGATAATGATGATGGTATTTAAGCTTAATTATCTCCAAATTTCGATGCATTATTCTCCATCAATACTGATCCTAATTTTGTTAAATTCTAACTTATTTAATCAACTATTTCAAATCCTCCTCCATATTAAGCTGTATTATTCTATATTGTACAATATGCTAATACAAATAATTGAGTTCCTATTACTAACATAGATCCACCAGATTTATATGCTACATTATGTTTAAAAACAGAAGAAATAATTAAACTCATTATATTTTAAATCTTTAAACAAGTACCTTCATAACCATAATTGTAACTACAAATATATTCTTGT
>CAJJDN010000174.1:8767-33763 GCA_905182985.1 Paramecium sonneborni | reverse complement strand
CTAATACAAATAATTGAGTTCCTATTACTAACATAGATCCACCAGATTTATATGCTACATTATGTTTAAAAACAGAAGAAATAATTAAACTCATTATATTTTAAATCTTTAAACAAGTACCTTCATAACCATAATTGTAACTACAAATATATTCTTGTAACTTAAAATCATATTATTTCTTATTTATATATTGATTCAAACTCTCCAATCTACGGGATGAACCAGAATTTGGTTTCTCAATCTTTACACAACTTGATTAACCACATTTATTATTAAATATATTTACTTTTTACATTCTCACTCTACCTTCTTAATTATTAAAGTTTATAAACCATAATCCATCTTGACTATTTATGTATTAAAATGAAATCGATGAAATACTTATATTACTATCATAAGAATTTATATGTATTAAACTTGCATTGGATTTCCTCTATTATTCTTTTAAATTTTAAATTAAACAATTTTCAGATTATTTTAAATTAAAAGAATTCAATTTTATTGGAGATTATTTCGTAAATAACTCAGCTAAACATTAAAACTAAACTTATTTAATTTACAACTCTAAATTAGAACATTCTGAACTTGGAATTAAAGGAATGATATCAATAATAGATAAATTATAAAATTTTAATTAGTTTATGAATATTTAAGAATGTTCTAATGTTGTATTGATAATAATTAATGAGTTCATTAGATTACATTAAGTCATTTAGATTTATTTTATTTAAGTGTTTTTAATATTGTCAAAGAAACCTAATGATTCATAATTTAATTCTGATATTTAGAAATATTAAATGGTAATTGACCATGCATTTTAAATTCTTAATAAACTTCTTTAAAAATTTAATATTTATATTGATGAAGAATCAAGTTTATTATATTTTTTAAGATAATTAACTTAATTTTATAGTGTATTACTAAACTCTAATTAAGAAATTTAAAGTGCTTAAATTGAACTTTATAATTATGAAAATTCAGTGTATATAATAGATCCTTTTAAAGCATAAACATCTGAAATGTTGAGATTTGTTAGATTGATTTAAGTATCACTCTCACCATTTTAAAGATATATAATTCCACCATAATTTCTACAATGAATATTAAAACCTGTGATATTTTATATCAAAATATTCACTCTCATAGCAGGAAATGCATCTATATAAATTGCTCCTCCATTTTCATCTTAATCAATAAAGTGTGTAGTAATATGTGTAAATATAGTATTTTTTATTAACAAATTAGCATCACTTTCTAATTTTATAAATAGAGCTGATCCAGATGAATTGCTAATTATAAGATCTTCTATTCTAATGTTTTAGGCAACCAATTTTGCATTTCCACTCAGAACTCTTATTGGGAATATTTCATTTATTTATTCTACATAAATATTTTCATTATTTTTAAATCCCCATATTAAATGTGGTTATATAATACTGTAATCATAAATTGAGTTTCTGATGAATTTTGATTTTTTAAGTGAAATTGATTTAGCTATAATTTATATCACATTATCAGTAGTGTTTGTAACAAGATTGTCTTCGACTAAAAGATTTGTTAAATTAATTGTACAATAAGGACAATCAAAATTAAAGATTAATCCTGATTATATACGATCATTTTGTTCATATTGATGCATTAAGTTTGATTTCATATTTACATTCATTATAGTGATTTAATATTCTTATTCAGAAATAATTTAAAAAAGTGAAGTTTATCTCATCTTATTACTTATAATGAGTAAATTATCTAAAAAGTTAGCTTTTTCTAAATAGATTGATTTTGAAAATGTAGTAATAGCAATAGATGTCAATATATTTATAATTGGATAATTGATAGATTCAGCCATTGATATTATTAAATTAGAGATCTTTATTTATGAAACATCATACAGATAGAGTGATGTTATATAATATTCCTTTTTAATTGATTTTTTAAAACAATCTACATATTAATGAAGTCCTTTAAATGTATGATCTTCATGTTGATGAATAATAATTTCATTAAGATATAAATAAAATACATTAACAAATGTAATATCTCTTATGCCATATGCTCTTTCTATTTATAAATCATTAATACTCACATTTTAAAATTATAGAAAAAGCAAACTTGTTAATTATTAGTCCAAAACTTATGAATTTACTTATGATATTATTATGTTAGCAATTAATTTCATTTTAGTAATTTACAAATTTATATTCTGACTAAAACTTTCCTTTATATTAATAAAGCTTGAACCTTAATCATACTTATTTAATTAAAAAACAACATTTTCATATCTATGATCTGAGACTTCTATATTTTTATTTGATATCCCAATCGATTCACCATATATTTCATTGTTACTAAAATCAAAATTGATCAATTAGGATTATCCATTCAAATACAAAATTGTTGAATCAATTAAAATACAAGAATTTATTTTAATTTAATTGATTTCAACTTATTATAATGTTCCAAGGTTTAAAAAACTATTGACTTTAGATATTTCACTGTTTTCAATGATTATATCATTAAGAATCAAATTTCCAGATTCTTATTTTAAAAATGCTGCTTGAGTGAAAACTGAATTAATCTTTATATTCGATATATCTACTTAATCCTTATACTTTAGATTCAATAAGATTATAATTAAATTCTGAACTTAACTTAATTCCAATTAGAAATTGGATATTCTAACATATTGTTATAAGCGTATTGAATCAATTGTTATAAAGGCATTTACATTACTAATGGTAATTTAAGACAATTTAAAATTTTCAATAACTACATCATTTGAATTTTTGATAGTTATTTATTATTTTTGATTAGATTCATCTGCAGAATATACTATATCTATTAAATGTACAGTTTAAGTGAAAGCACTTTCAAAGATTATCTATTTTTGATTATTAATATCAAATGGATTGATTATGATTCCTTTTAGTATTACTCTTTTAAAATTGATAAACGAAATCATTTTATCATACTTAAATGTTGTAATACCATTTCCTTCAATTTCTAGTTCGACATTTCTAAATAGAATATAAAATTTACATAGCAGAAAAGATATTCTGACTAAAGATTTATCTAATTTATTTGGTATTATTGATTGTACAAGTTTAACGTATATTACTTACGATTTTAATTTGAATATTTTTAATGACTTTTTAATTAACCTATTAATAGAATTCTTTGGTTTCAAACTATGATAATGTAATAAAAATACTTCTTGAAAACTATTTTGTGAAAATAAATCATGAATTAGAATATTAGATTATTTAAATATTTTAATTTCTGGTTCAGTTGTTAATGAATTGAGATCATTATAGTATTGAGTATTTGAACAATATAAATTTAAATTAATTGATAGTTTATGAATACATTAATTTAGTTAACAAACTACAAAGATTCCTAATTATTGATCGAAATTTCCTTTAAATTATTTGAGACATTAATTTGATGAATATGAGAAATCAGGATTATTAAATAAAGGATTAATAGCATAGATTTCATCTGGATCTCTTTAGCGACATAATGAACAACTTATAGGACATTAAATACAATTATTATTATGAAGACTTAAGAATCTTCCATCAATAAAATCTGGGCATTTCACACAAATATTTTCATTATTAATCTTGACACATGAAACACAAGATTCTGGACAAGCTTTAATACAAAGATTATTATAAAGTTCATATCCAGATTAACAAAATCTACAGACAACTTCATAATCTTTAGGATTTTATGAAGTGCCATAATCAATAAAAGAATGTGATTATTAATTATCATCAATAGCAGCTCTATAGTATGGTCTTATATCTGTTTTCCAATTATCTTTTGATTTTTTATTTTATTGATAACAAGTTATGCAATGCAAATCAAATGGACAAGGTTGACATTGTCCTGTCATTTTTTCTGCATAATAGCCATTGTTACAAATTAAACATAAATAAGATAATTTTGTGTTTACTTGTCCTTTAATACAAGTATAACAATTTTGACTGATTCCAAAGCATCCAGTAGTAAATGAAACAGGATCTATATCTGATGTTTTTGGACCAAAAAGACAGATATCACCCTCACTAGTTAATAATCGATAGTTGTATGAACATATATTTTATGATCTGATGACACACAATCGAGTTTATTCATTAAATGAATAGGGTTCTTTACATTTTGCACACTTATTTATAACTAATCCAGTATAGGGAGTAAATGAATAATCCAAGGAGGTTAATGTATTATCCTCTGAGGCTACTTGAAAAGCATATAAATAATTGGTTATTGTATTTTTAATGCAATCAACTCCATTTAATGATAGGAAATATTTCTAATTATTTACACATTACAAACATTTCATATATGGTAAATTAGTGTATAAATTCATTTAATACTTACAAGTGTTACAATAATTACCACATTTTATACATTCAGATCCAATTGGTTCATATCCAGATGGACAAGAAAAGCAATTATTCTTATCACAAGAAGTACATCTTAATGAACACTAAATACATCTATCATTAGATAAATAATATCCTTAAATGCATTCTAAACATTTAGGTTCTTGATATTCTGTTTTTTTACATGCTGAATCTAATAAAATACATTTGTCATTATAAAAATAATGATTTTCTTAACAAATAAGATAAACTTTATTAGATAAATGTGTTAATTATGTAAATTAAAAACAATTAGGTAATTCATCATCAGTATTACAATAGTTAGATGCACCATCTATCAATTATAGATTGTAATTCTAATCAATATAATAAACATCATTATCTAAATTTGATCTTATTTATTTTCTATATGCATCCTCTGATTCTGTTATTTTTTGAGTAATATAATCTGTTTTACATACAGGTTATTAATACCAATTGATGGGATCAAATAAACAATCAACACATAAAATATCGAATGCAGATTTTTATGGACTAATTAATAATTAAGAATTACCATTCTATACATTATTTATTAATTTCTAAATAGAAATAACCAAATGGACAAATAGAATTTATTTAATCAAAAGGTAATTCTTAATATTAGAGGGTTGGGTATATGTAATCAAAAGAATAACAATTACCTTATATTTCTAGAAATCCATAATCACAAAAACATATCATTAAATCTTCTGACCATCTTCTATTTAAACCATCTTTACATCCTAAACAATTAGTTGATAATGGTCCAATACAATCATCACATGTAGGATGACATTCTATTAATATATTATTTAAAAATATATACAAAAATTGATGTCTTAATCTTGTTCATAATTGTAACAAAATTCAAAATTTTATAATTATCCGCGTAATTTTCTAAATACAGTTAGATCACCTCCAAAAAAAATATAATATTTTGTATTTACAAATAAACCTTATGCAGAAAAATCATCAAAATAAAATAGATTTAATGTGAATGTTTATCCCTATTAAAAATTGATTTTCATTTCTGATTTATACAAATCATCTTTTCCATGTTGAAATACTATGAAATGCCAATTTGATAAATAATTTATAAAATAAGGATCATAAGGATCTTCTAATCTTTTTCTACCTCCGAAATCAGGATTAACTGCTCCTTAAATAGGATTAACATAATGATGAGAAATAATATTATATCCACTATTTGATGGTTATGATAGATCTAAATCAACAGTCATTTTTAGAATTTCATCTCCTAATCTTAATTCATCTGAATACTATTTAAATGTAGTTAATCTAAGTATTAAATAAGTTGTTATATAACTTGCTTCTGATGGATCCAATTTTATCCATCCTGAAATGTAAAATTTTAATCCTACTTAATTTACTTCAAAATTTAATTATGTATCACCTCCGAATTTCTTTAATCCAGGTATCAAAGTTATAGTTTATTTACCTATTACATTTTCTGGAATTCTACAATTTCTTCGTATTAATAAATAGCTATTATCTTAATAATCTGTAAACTTTATTAATTTTGATAATCTTCCTCTAAATATTCCCAATTAATGGGAAGTATTAATCTAAAATTTAAATTAATTTTATTTACTATTCCAGTTCCTCCTATTATAAATTTTATATTATTCAATTCTTAAGAGAGATCAGGTATGCTATAAGATGAAAATGAATCTGTTTTAACTATCACATGTCTCTATTCTATTGTTATCATTGTCAATCTCCATTTCCCTTCATAATCCATACCATCATATTCATAATTAAATACATTATTAGTATCAATATCTTCTTCTACATATAGTTTATGAATAACTAAAGGCAAAATATCAGAAAAACTTAAATGCATCAACATTATCACTCTTTCATCATCTAAAGATTTCAATAAAAATAACAATTATTCATTTCTATTATCAATATACAATTTATCCTCTACTTATGGATATTTCTCTACATCCCACATTGGAATACAAAAACTCCAAAATGCAAAACTTTAAGATTATCCCACACCTTCTATTATTGTTTCTTCTATTGGATCCTATTTACTTAACAAAGACTTTTCGTAATCAACTAAAGGACAACTTTAAGTTATAATTATAACTATAGACAATAATGATTTTTCTAGCAACATAAATCTTCCGTTTTTTATCATTCGCAATTATTTATTTCTCCAATTTAAATTAATAATTGAATCTCTAAAACAACTCTATAGCTACAATTCAAGTTGAATCCATCATATAATTTTACACTTTTTACAATTTAAATTTTTTATATATATATACTCATTAGCTTCAATAGATACAAATAATTTATAACTATTTTATTCAATAAGATTCTCTCCATATTTAACTTATTTTCTATATTTACATCTCTATTCATTTGTTTCACACAAAAAAATGTCAATTATATATACATTCTTTTATTTTTTATCATCTAATAAATATTTTATAAAATTATATTAATTTATATCGAATTAGAGTTTAATTAAAAATAAATATTAAATCAAATTTCACAATAAGTTCATCCCATTGAACTAGATCTAATTTTTTATCAAATATAGTATCTTAACTATATTCTAAATTTTTTATAGCTCCATTCTGATCAGATAAATAACGGCTTTTTTAGTATGTTTTTAGGCGTTTTCAAATAATTTTTGTAAGGGTTTCATTCAATAAATGAATTTTAAAATTCTTTTTATTGACATTTTCAGATTTAATTAAAAATTTATGTACAATAGAATAATTTGGTAGTTTATAAATAATATTATGTATTATATAATTAAAGAAAAGATTCCAAAATTACATGAATTATTATGAAGCAAACTGTTTTTAAACTCCATATATTTAATGCTAACTGTTTCGCTAATTAAAATTTTAAAGAAAAAGAAATATTGTTAAGATTTAAGGATTCCTTATAATGTTTTTATATACCTAAAGTTTTATAGTAAAGTTTTAAATTTGAGAATGATACATTATTATTTACTTATTCAATTATCGGTATAAAAATTAATATAAATAGAATTCTCTGATATTTATTATAGCAAAACCAAATTAAAAAAAAACTGAAAATTAGAAAATAAAGATGATGGTAACAATAAACTTCAAACTTAAAAAAAATATCATCTAGAANATAAGATGAAAATGAATCTGTTTTAACTATCACATGTCTCTATTCTATTGTTATCATTGTCAATCTCCATTTCCCTTCATAATCCATACCATCATATTCATAATTAAATACATTATTAGTATCAATATCTTCTTCTACATATAGTTTATGAATAACTAAAGGCAAAATATCAGAAAAACTTAAATGCATCAACATTATCACTCTTTCATCATCTAAAGATTTCAATAAAAATAACAATTATTCATTTCTATTATCAATATACAATTTATCCTCTACTTATGGATATTTCTCTACATCCCACATTGGAATACAAAAACTCCAAAATGCAAAACTTTAAGATTATCCCACACCTTCTATTATTGTTTCTTCTATTGGATCCTATTTACTTAACAAAGACTTTTCGTAATCAACTAAAGGACAACTTTAAGTTATAATTATAACTATAGACAATAATGATTTTTCTAGCAACATAAATCTTCCGTTTTTTATCATTCGCAATTATTTATTTCTCCAATTTAAATTAATAATTGAATCTCTAAAACAACTCTATAGCTACAATTCAAGTTGAATCCATCATATAATTTTACACTTTTTACAATTTAAATTTTTTATATATATATACTCATTAGCTTCAATAGATACAAATAATTTATAACTATTTTATTCAATAAGATTCTCTCCATATTTAACTTATTTTCTATATTTACATCTCTATTCATTTGTTTCACACAAAAAAATGTCAATTATATATACATTCTTTTATTTTTTATCATCTAATAAATATTTTATAAAATTATATTAATTTATATCGAATTAGAGTTTAATTAAAAATAAATATTAAATCAAATTTCACAATAAGTTCATCCCATTGAACTAGATCTAATTTTTTATCAAATATAGTATCTTAACTATATTCTAAATTTTTTATAGCTCCATTCTGATCAGATAAATAACGGCTTTTTTAGTATGTTTTTAGGCGTTTTCAAATAATTTTTGTAAGGGTTTCATTCAATAAATGAATTTTAAAATTCTTTTTATTGACATTTTCAGATTTAATTAAAAATTTATGTACAATAGAATAATTTGGTAGTTTATAAATAATATTATGTATTATATAATTAAAGAAAAGATTCCAAAATTACATGAATTATTATGAAGCAAACTGTTTTTAAACTCCATATATTTAATGCTAACTGTTTCGCTAATTAAAATTTTAAAGAAAAAGAAATATTGTTAAGATTTAAGGATTCCTTATAATGTTTTTATATACCTAAAGTTTTATAGTAAAGTTTTAAATTTGAGAATGATACATTATTATTTACTTATTCAATTATCGGTATAAAAATTAATATAAATAGAATTCTCTGATATTTATTATAGCAAAACCAAATTAAAAAAAAACTGAAAATTAGAAAATAAAGATGATGGTAACAATAAACTTCAAACTTAAAAAAAATATCATCTAGAATTTTATAAACAATTTTTTTTAGAAATAGTTTTATAAGATAACCTAATATTTTAATTGATTTGTTAGCTCTTTGATATTATCATAAATTACTCGGTTTTTCCTATAAAACCTGTATGAATAGATATTTTTTCATAATTGAAAAAATGTAACCTATATTTAATCATCTTTATGCTTTATTTCTCTTTTTCAATTTAATAATAAATTTCAATTAGAAGTAACATTCCTATTAGGTATAAATCATTTAATCAATAATTTAGTTAAAATATAGATCAAAAATGAAATAGATAATATAATGTCAGATGGTAGAAAGTGTGAATGATTTAGTTTGCTCTAATAATCATTTAAATAATAAAGCAGAATTTGTTATATTAGATGATTAATTTAAAGGTAAAGAAAGATTAATTTGCAAAAGTTGTTATTTAACATTATCATAATCTCTAAATATTTTACCTTTAGAAGATGCAATAAATGTTGTTTAGAAGAAAAAAAATAATTTAATAGATAATCTTGTTAATCAAATCATACCTTATATTCAAGTCTTAGAATAATTTGTCTAAAGTATCGAAAATCTTAAAATTAGCATCATTAATATTCTTGATGATATCATAATAAAAATGAATAATTGGATATTAGATATTGAATCGTTTAATTATATAAAAAGGTAGTATAGTTTTTTAGAAGAAGTTGATAATCTAACATAGACTAGTAAATATAAAGAGTTCTAATAGTAATACATTGATTAGAAATTAAATAAGAATATTCATAAATAATAAGTAATTTAGATTGTTAAATAAATTTAATCACTTTTGAAATTAATATTAGATGAAAATTTGAAGCAAAGAATAGAAAAAATAATTAATTTAAGATAGACTAATGAACAAAATAAATTTAATGATCTAAGTGGATTGAATATTAAAGAATAATCGACAAATATTACACATGTAATGAATTAAGAAAAAGTATGTTATGGGCTTGCTTTTAATAATCTTGGTACGTTGATGGCTGCTGGATGTGATAATGACATAAAAATTTGGAAATTTTAAAATGGAAAATTAATTGATTCTTAAATAACTTTATAAGGACATAAGAATTGTGTAATTTGCATAGTATTTAGTCGAAAAGTTAATTGGTTTGCTTCAGGAAGTCATGATTGTTAAATAATAGGTTGGAAATAGATAGATTAAAATAAATGGCATTAATCAGAATCAGTAAAAATTCATGAAAAGAGTATATCATGTTTAGTATTGAATTAAAATGAAACCTAACTTATATCTAGCAGTTGGGATAATTCAATTAAAATATGGATAGTTGATAGTAATGACAATTATTTTTAATATGATTATTCACTTAATAAACATGAAAGCTATGTTTATTGCTTAAGTTTAAACTAATCAGAGACCAATTTAGTATCTTGTGATGATAATGGTTGCCTTATTATTTGGAATAAACATAAAACTCAAAAATGGATATTTTCTCATGTGATCTAGAAAACGGTTCAAGATATTGGATATCGTATATGCTTTATACATGATAACTTAATTGCATGGTAATAAGATAGTTTAGGTATAACACATTTTTTTGAATAAGAAGACGATTAATTTATTCAAAAATCTTAATACTCTCTATAATTAAAATCTTTTAATTCCTCAGATACTTTATATTTTCCATCTAATTATAATCATAAAAGATAAACACTTCTCTAAAAACATTCTAAATATTTGTACTTAATCAAATTAAATTACAATCAAAAATTAACAATTGTTGATTGTTAAATCTTGGATTGCAATCATCACTTAATTTATGGATCTTGGACAGAGGATGGAAGATATTTAGTTTTTTGGTCAAGTTTAGAAAAATAATTTAAAGTATTTCAAATTAATTATTCTAATTGATTTATTTTAATTATTTTTTAACCAAATAGCAGTATTATATTAATTAAATAACAAACATATAAAATTATATTCTTAATTTATTTAACAAAATAGTGTATTTATTTGATTTCTTTTGTAAAATAGAAAAGATGTAATTCTATTTAATTTAGGTGTTGTAAATTTAATCATTTTTGATTAGAATTTTGTTCTTGCACTATTTTAAAAAATAATTATTTTAAAAATTAATTCTAATTTCTACTGAAATAATATAATATAAAATAATAGATACAATTAGATCTTCAAATAAATTGAATCATTTTATAGTATATTATTTAATGGATATAATTAATAGATTTTGAATATAGTCTAATAAATAAAATTAGAATAGAAAATAATTTAAATAAATAATGAAGAGATAAGAAGATAAATTTTTAATAAAATATTTTTAGATATGTATCATATCAAAATAACAGATCCAAAAATAATGATTGTAATTCCAAATAGGAATCCTTAATCTGTAGAATTAGATTGATTGGATTGTCCATTATTAGTTGTTGTAGTATTATTATTATATTGATTTATGATTGTACAAGTTTAACATTTATTGTTGAAAGTGCTCCAAGTATAAGTATAACCGGAGATAATGAGGCAATCATTTTAAGATAGTTTAGATGGATCAGTAGCTTAACAACTTCCTCCAAATATTGTACAAAAGTTTTATGTTTTTTTATCCCAATTTAGAAAATTAGTACAATAACCATTAGTAATTTAATTTGTAGAACATGTATGATTAAGACATTAAGTAGTTGTTGAATTATTAGACCAATAACATCTATCTTTAGCAGCTATACATGCATTAGAATCTTGATTTGCAGATGAGCAGGTAGTCATTAAAGAACAAATAGAATTAGAGTTTGATATATTATTAAATATACAAATACCATCTAAACCACCTTAATTACAAGTATTTTAATTTATATATGTAGAACAATTAGCTTTAGGAATACATTTAGTGCCATTACTAACACAAGATATAATTTAACATGCTTCAGATGTAGTACCATTAGGAATATCAGCACAACTTAAAATTCTACAATTAGGAATAGATGTTGTTGTATCCCAAAAACAAATACCATCAGATCCAAGAGCAATATTACATGTATTTTAAGTAGAATAAGAAGAACATTTTGTTTTAAGTATACATATAGCTCCATTTGATGTACAGGTAGATAGTTTAGATTAACATTCAAAGTGTGTAGATCCAGTTAAATCAGAGCATTCTTAATCTCTACATTTATTAGTATTATTATTCCAGATACAAATACCTGTAGAGAGTATTGTTCCAGACGATTATGTAATAGGTCCTTTTAGATTAATAATACATCCTGCTTTAGATGTGTATAAGGAACATTCTGATAATGGTATACATCCAGTTATTCCATCAGTCGTACATTAATTATTAGCAATTTAACATTCTGAATGTGTAATATAGAAAGCATCATTACAAGAAGTAAAAAGTTTACACATTTTAGATTCTGATGAATTTAATGCTGGAATAGTTTAAATACAAGAACCATCATATCCAGTAATACATCCCCCATTAGTATTAGTTTCTGAACATAAAGTGATACCAATACAATTAGATCCATTAGTAGTACATTAATTACTTATTAATTTACATTAACTATCTTTAGTCCAATTAAGACTTTTACATGAAGTATATTAAAAACAAGCTCCTTTAGTTCCATCACTATTAATGTATTTATCAATCCATAAACATGGTCCATTAAGTCCTTCAATACAAGCCTCTTTTATAGTAGTTTATTCACAATTTAATATTCTTGCACATTTTCCATTAATTCCAATAGTACAATCAACTCTTTTTTATTAGCATTCAATATGATTAGTTCCATTATAATCTTAACAATCAATATCTCTACATTTATTTAATTTATTATCCCAAGAACAAATAGTTCCATTTAATGCACTTGTACATGCAGCTTCTATCATAGCAGCAATACAAGTAGATTTTAATGTACATCCTCCCCCTTTCTTAACAGTACAATTTATAAAATAATTTTAACATTCTTCTTCATTTTTTAATGTAATTGGTGCAGTTTAACAACTTTTTAAAGTACAATATCCTAATCCTAAATCTGATGATATCCATTCACATTATTATCCTGTCGATGAATTAACACATCCAACTTAATTTAAAGCTTAAATGCAAGTTCCTCTATTTACACAATTTATACCATTAGATGTACATGTTGCCATTTCTTATTTACATAAAGTATCTGTTGTTAATTTATAATCTTCACACACTTTTGTTTTGCATTTTATATTATCTAATGTACATCCATCTAAATAAGTATTACAATCATCTTCTGATTTAATATAATCTGGAGCATTCTCACATGATCTTGTTATACAATTACTTCCTGTCCAATAACAAGGATCTCCATTCTTATTATAATAACATTATTTCTATGTCATTGTTTCACATTAAATTGGAATTGTTGTACATCCTTTTCCATTATCAGAAACTGTACATTTATTATTATTTAAATAAGATCTACATTTACTATCATCATCTAATGTTATAGAAGCAGTCTCACAAGATTTATCTGCACATTTTTATGTCTCTTATATCCATTCACAAGGTTATCCTAAAGAATTTATTTAACATTGCTCTTTAATTGCATATAATTCACAACTTGTTGTTTATTAACATCCACTTAATACTCCTTCAATTATAGATACAGTACAACTTACACTTGATGTATTATAATATACATAACAATCATTATGAGAATTCATAAAAAGTGGTGCACTATTACAAGATTTATCTTAACAACTGCCTTGATTTACATTATTATTCCATACACATTCATTACCATTTATACTTTAATGACATTAATCTTAACATGAATAAGAACTACAAAGTCCTCTTGGCATACAACCTGGCATTGTAACATTATTTGCTGCTCTTACTGTACATTATAATTTANTAAGACTTTTACATGAAGTATATTAAAAACAAGCTCCTTTAGTTCCATCACTATTAATGTATTTATCAATCCATAAACATGGTCCATTAAGTCCTTCAATACAAGCCTCTTTTATAGTAGTTTATTCACAATTTAATATTCTTGCACATTTTCCATTAATTCCAATAGTACAATCAACTCTTTTTTATTAGCATTCAATATGATTAGTTCCATTATAATCTTAACAATCAATATCTCTACATTTATTTAATTTATTATCCCAAGAACAAATAGTTCCATTTAATGCACTTGTACATGCAGCTTCTATCATAGCAGCAATACAAGTAGATTTTAATGTACATCCTCCCCCTTTCTTAACAGTACAATTTATAAAATAATTTTAACATTCTTCTTCATTTTTTAATGTAATTGGTGCAGTTTAACAACTTTTTAAAGTACAATATCCTAATCCTAAATCTGATGATATCCATTCACATTATTATCCTGTCGATGAATTAACACATCCAACTTAATTTAAAGCTTAAATGCAAGTTCCTCTATTTACACAATTTATACCATTAGATGTACATGTTGCCATTTCTTATTTACATAAAGTATCTGTTGTTAATTTATAATCTTCACACACTTTTGTTTTGCATTTTATATTATCTAATGTACATCCATCTAAATAAGTATTACAATCATCTTCTGATTTAATATAATCTGGAGCATTCTCACATGATCTTGTTATACAATTACTTCCTGTCCAATAACAAGGATCTCCATTCTTATTATAATAACATTATTTCTATGTCATTGTTTCACATTAAATTGGAATTGTTGTACATCCTTTTCCATTATCAGAAACTGTACATTTATTATTATTTAAATAAGATCTACATTTACTATCATCATCTAATGTTATAGAAGCAGTCTCACAAGATTTATCTGCACATTTTTATGTCTCTTATATCCATTCACAAGGTTATCCTAAAGAATTTATTTAACATTGCTCTTTAATTGCATATAATTCACAACTTGTTGTTTATTAACATCCACTTAATACTCCTTCAATTATAGATACAGTACAACTTACACTTGATGTATTATAATATACATAACAATCATTATGAGAATTCATAAAAAGTGGTGCACTATTACAAGATTTATCTTAACAACTGCCTTGATTTACATTATTATTCCATACACATTCATTACCATTTATACTTTAATGACATTAATCTTAACATGAATAAGAACTACAAAGTCCTCTTGGCATACAACCTGGCATTGTAACATTATTTGCTGCTCTTACTGTACATTATAATTTACTATCTACATTTACACATTTAGCATGAGAATCAAACAAAGTTGTTTACTCTATTTATCTACAATCCAAATCTACACAATTCTTGTATGTTGGATTCCAAAAACATCTTCCACCATTCTTATTAATTTAACATTACAATTCAGATATATATTCAGAACAATTACTTCTAGATTAACATCCTCCTGTTCTGGTAACTGTACATTATTTCAAATATTATGAACATTTAGTATCACTATCATAATTCTCATTATCTATTGCTAAATCACAACTTTTCTTTACACATTATGAATTATAAACTATACAGTCACCCTCCTATGAATATAAACATTAATTCTAACTCTATGATGAACACTTCTATATCATATCTGTACACCCAGAATTTGTAATGTTAACAGTACATGTACTTAACCAATTATTGCAATTTTAATGATTAAATACAAAACCTCCTGCAAGTGAACAAACTTTTGATATACATTAATTACCATTAGAAATGCATCCAACTTTAAATTCATTACAATTGGCATCACTATAATTACCTATTCCAAGATACACTTTTTCACAAGTTTATGCACTTGAAGCTGATACACAACTAGAATCAATATTAGAACTTGATATGCATCTATCTTTTGCTGAACGATAACAATTTCCCATAGATGTATAATCTTAGCACTCAGCCAATTATTAAATACAAGCACTTCTAGCTCTATTTACACTACATGCTGTATTATATGATTAGCAAAGTCCATAAGTTAAAGTACCAGCTGCCCCAGTTATCTTAGCACAATCACTTATTGGATTTGAAATAGTAATACAAGTGTTATTAGATAAGAAACATTTTCCATTTTAAGATATTGTGCATTGTGATACAGTTGCAGAATATTCTTCACATGTTTATTTGAATTGTTAACAAGCACTACCATTAGCAATAGATGTACAAAGATTAAAATAAGCTTAACATTTATCATGGTTTAATGATGCAATTGATCCAGTAATGGTTGAACAATTTGCATAACTGTTAATAGAAATACAAGATTCTGGTGAATCTGTAATAAGAAGGCATTTAGCATTTGATGTAAATGTACATGAATTAACAGTAGCTTAATAAGCTGTACAATTTGATTAATAAATTTAACATCCTGTTCCATCATTTAAAGATGTACATGCAGAATTATATGATTAACATTTTGTATGATCCAAACCAGTTAACCCAGTTACAAGAGTACAGTCAGATGCTTAAGTAACAGATTAACAAGTAGGAGGAACAGAAGTATTCATAACACATAGATCATTAATAGATCTGAAACAATTAATTGATTATTATGCATATCCTTAACATGTAGATTAAATTAGAATACATCCAGTACCATCTGCTTTAACTGAACAAGTAGAATCAATTGCTTAACAATCTTAGAATGTTAAGTTAATTCCTGTTTTAAGAGTACAATCTACAGTACATTTAGATGAAATAGTAGCACTAATAATATTAGTACATCCTTATTTATATTATTAACACATAGTTTAAGTTCCTTTAAATTAAGAACATATTCCTGTGGCAAAAGTAGATAATGAATAACATTAATCTACAATCCATTTACAATCATCAATTCCTGTTAAATTTTATATAGTTTAATGACATTAAGCTTATGTCAGATAATTGGAACAAGTAGATTATTTCATAACACATCCAAGTCCTCCAATTTTAGGTATTACTGTACAAGTATTATCAAGTACTAAATATTTTTAACATTTTAAATCTGAATCATAAAGTGTAGTATCTGAAGCATCTGCACATGTGGCATTTCTACAAGCAATTCCAGTCCATATACAAAGTTTATTTATTGAAGTGATTTTACAATTATCTTAAGTAGTATAAAGAGTGCATGTATTTTATAATGATTAACAATTAGTTCCTGCATTATTGACTGTACATTGATCAAATATATTATTACAATCATTATGTGTTAATTTGATTATATTTATACATATTTTATCAACACAATTAGATCCATTCCAATAACAATCACCACTTATTTTAGATCCATTAGTACAATTATTAATTCCTAAAGAATTACAATTAGAAGGTTTATTAATGCATCCATCAGATGAATTATTTGGAATACATGGTTATTATAGATTAAGACATACACCTTGGGTATTAGTTGTTGTGCAAATACTTAGATAATTTTAACAATTAGGTACTGAAAATTATCCTACTTCAATCACTCCTTTTGTACCTTCAATATTGGCTGTTGAACATGATTTTTCTATACAAGAAGATTAAGAAGAAACCCATAAACAATTTGGGAATCCTGTTCTTGGGATTTCACAATTTTCAGATGTTTTTCTAGTTGAACAAGATATAGGTAAATCTTAACATCCTTATATAATTGAAATTCCATTCAATATAATGGGATTATTAGCAACACATGTTGATATATATTATGAACATTGTAAAGTAGTTGATAAATTCTTAGAAGCAGTCGAACATGCTTTATCAATACATGAAGATCCATTCCATCCACAAGATTATCCATTCATTTTAATAAAACAAGCACCTTCTATTGAAATAGCTTCACATTTATTTGGTAATGTAACACATCCAAATCCTGTGTTATTTAATGTACAACTAATATGATAAAGTTAACAATCTTTATGAGTAGTTATAGATTATGATGCTAATACACATAACTTTTTAAAGCATTTCCCTTTCCATATACAAGTTTTATTATTAAAATCTTTATCACATATCGATTATGTTAATGAATTCTCACATGTTTTATCAACACAACCAGAATTAGTTTTATTTACAGTACAAGTATTCAAAAAGGTTTAACATAATTCATGTGTATTATTAGTTGATGGAGCATTTAAACAAATTTTATCTTTACAAGTACTGGTACTTGTATCCCAAAAACATGGTTAACCAGATGAATTATTAATACAAGCATTTTATAATGTAATTGCTGTACATGTTGTATTAATTGTACATCCACCACCTGTTTTAGTTATACAATTATTTCCAGATAAATAAGCTTCACATTCTTCATTTGTAATTAAATTTATTGGAGCATTAAAACATGTTCTATTTTAACATCCTCCTCCTGATTTAACAGTACAAATTGATAAATATGTTGTACATAATTCATGAGTATTATTTGTCATAGGTGCATTAATACATATTTTCTCTTTACAATTTGTATCCCATATACAATCTATTCCAATCTAATTTTAAACACAAGCAGTAGGAATATTAGCTACTGAACATGAACCATTTTAAATACATCCTCCACCTTATTTTGTAATACATCCTTTTAAAAATTCAGAACATTCAGAATTACTAGTTATTGTTATTGGAGCATTAGAACATATCTTATCAACACAACTTATACCATTCCAATAACATTCATTTCCTTATATATTCTTATTACAACCTTCTTTAATTTAAACAGCTTAACATGTTGATCTAGTTATACATCCTCCATTTAATTTAGTTGTACATGTACCATCTTTTCTAAATTATTTACATGCTTCATCTGTTATCATACTTATTGGTGCATTCTCACAGATTCTATCTTTACATGAAGATCCATCCCAATAACAACTTATTGTCATTTATTAATTCCAAACACATTAATTTTCATTTATTTAATCACTACAATTATTTCCACTTATTATACATCCACCACCACTTTTTGTAGTACATGTAGATATCATATCTCTACATTCCTTATCATTTATTAATGTTTATGGTAATTTATCACATGTGTTACTATCTGTACATATATTATTTGTTTAATCCCAATAGCATAATTTTCCTTATGCATTTTTTACACAAGCCATCTATTTCTTATATTGATTACATTCATCTATTTCTACGCAATGATTTCCATCTGAAATACATCTATTACTTATTGCTTAACATTCTTATTCTGATTTCTTATCAAATGCTGTACAACTTGTAAAAAATGTACATTTCCCTTCCACCCATGCACATGCAGAATAATTCCCACATGTATTACATGGTGCTGACTTTGGACAATCTGCTTCAGAAAATTAATCACAATATCTTGCATAACTAGCTATCGGATTCACACTTATAGTTGCTATATTACATTATTTTTTTATCCCATCCCATTAACATATTGGAGAAACATTCTTTATACAATCTCCTTCTGATTACAATTATTAACAACTGCATTATGTCAAACTGTAAGATTAACTTATTGCTAAACCAACCAACAATTAAAGTAACAATATTTTTTTATACATTTAATGTATTAATTATAAATAATATCTATATATAAAATACTTAATTCCCTAATTTATAAATAATTTATCTCATGTTTATTAAATTTAATTAGTCTATACTAATAATTCAAATATAACACACCTAATTGTTTTAGTCAAAAAGACTTATCAACTTAATCTATCATAAATCAGAAATTTTAACTAAAACTTTAATAATTATTACAAGAAATTACTTTAATCATTTCCTAATTAAAAACATAACATTATTACTCATTTTTATCAATGACCCAAAAAATATCATTACTTAATATAAATTCAGAAAATTTCATAATTACTTTTCAAAATTTTGATTTTTCTCTCCAATATCTATAATGTCTTAAACAAAACATCAATTCAATCCTCATTAAAGTGTGTTAAACACCAGATAAATATTAAAAGTAAATTTGAAACTATTCCATATAAAATGAATTAACAAATTTAGAAATGTATCAAAAAAAGTGATCCAATAACAAATATCTTTCTCTGATAATAAATTTGAATCTAGAGGAACTTTCATCAATTATTAAGTAATTATCAAAATTACTTCATCTTTGATAAATTTTTATGATATGATTTCTCAACTGAATACTAATCTTATGTGAAATAGAAAAAACTCTAAAAAAAACAATAAAACCATTAATTAGAAAGATTTTATGCCTATAAGGTTAATTTTAATTCTAAATTAGAAATCCTTCAGATTAGATAAGAATTTAAAAAAAATTACTACAAAATTAGAAATATGCTTAATTATCAATAGAGGACGAATTAATTATAAGCACAGAAGCATATGTCGTTGTAAATATCCCAGAGCCACAAAAATAAAGCTTCTCTTGAAACAATATACTTCCTTAAGACTCATTATATTAGTTATTGTAATTTCTGTTTTTATTCTTCATATAAAAAAATGGAAAATTCGTAAAATATCTTTTTTTAGGATTAACAAGCTTTTATGTAAGTTTTTATTGTATAAGATGCCAAGAAAAAAATTAATTGAATAAAGATAAATTACAATGCGGAATTTTATAAGAATAAATAATTAAATAAAATCTAAAAAAAATAATTAAAAGAATTAAAATAATTTATTTTAAAAATTTAAATTGCAATTAATGATTTGTTGCAACTTTCATCACATCATCTAAGCAAAGCTAAAATAGTAATGATGATCACCATAAAATTATGAATTTTTAGTTTTGAATCAATAATTTATTTATTTTCTATAAAGTACAAACATTTAAAACATAAAAATTTGTAAAATAAAGAGAATAGAAGAAGAATTTGATTCTAAATGAATAAAAAATGAAAATAAAACTAGTTAGTTGTGATTAAAAATAGTTTGTTGAATTAGAAATGCTTTGCTTTAATTACTTAGAAAATTTTTATTTTTTTTTATATAAAAGTTCCCGTATGAAAAATTGATGTAATATTATTTGAAATTCATTTAATATACAAAATAGATTGCATATTATTAAGGAAAAGAATAAAATTATCAGTAGAAATATTTGAATATTATTCCAGAACAAATTATAATTAATTTAAATAATATGATACGATCGATTGCATGCCATCTTAGAAGAGCAACTCAACTAAATTAGGTCTAAAAATGTTTACCAAAATATTTCTTGTCTGAGAACGTCAAAGAAAAATAGCTAAGAGAAAATGACATGCTTTGGATTGCAGCTAATGCAGAGTAATTAAGAATTAAATATATATATAGTGATAAAAGATGCTCTATAGTAGAGATTCAAAAATTCATACAAGAAGAACCATTACTTGAATAATCTCCAATAAGATTAATGGACTTAGGAAATAATTATTTCAGACATATTAATCCTAGGAAAAAGAAGACAATGCTCTAACTATTAGATGCATATGTTGATAATTTGACTGAAGATGAAACAAATTTGTTCTAAGATGCCTTGTCCATTTATTTTGATAATACTTATCAAGGTAAGGACATGGAAGACTTGACATGTGAAGAAAAAGATTTACCAGAGCCATTATTTTGGCATATTTATAGCTTAATGATCTTTGATAGATTGAGCAGCCATTATGCTCGTTATGAATATCTCGATTAATTTAGAATTATCGAATATTTTAATCAACGAGATAAAGTATCAATATAAATAATAATAATTTTATAGTCAAAAATTAATAGAGTCAAATATGTGTTTACTTCTCATCCAACATAACCAAATTCATTAACTTAATTAATTGCTATAAGTAGAATGCTCCAAGGGATTGAATAAAATGATTACAAATATCTTAAATATGCTGCTAAGTTATTTATTTAATCAAATAAATAGCGTGTTTTTCATGTAAATTATTTTATTTACTAATTAAATAGAAAGTCTCATACATAGAGGAATCATTAATTTATCATTCTTAATATTTGCCAAATCTTATAAAAGCAGTAGCTTAGGCATATGAATTAGGTTTGTAGAATCCTGAAGATTATTTTGAAACACCAGGTACTTGGTTGACTTTTGATTTCGATAATCATCCAGGAATGGTAATAATCTAAAATTTATTTATTAGGAAATTGGTATTATGACTTATACACATGGATTGACTATTGACTTAACACTACAATAATACAAAGAGTATATTGCCGAAGCTTAATTAGAAGAAAATGAAGAATTTAAATAAATATTAGAATTATATTAATAAGCTTTAGATTATAGTAAAAATATAAGAGAATTAAGTGACAAATTTAGAGTTAAAAAAGAGATCTCACTTGAAGAATTTTATTAATAAATGCCTATTTTTAATATTAAAAAGATAGAGGATTAAATAACTCAAATTTTAGAATAAATTTTGGCAAAAAATGATGATTCAAAAGAATATTTTATAGCATTAAAATTGAAGAAGCTTTATTAAATATTTAGATTAACAGGAGTTTTAGGTTAAATTAGATTAGCTGGTGAAGATTTAACAGATGTATTATTTACTTATATTATTAATTTAAGATTAACAAAATAAAACCAATGATTAAAAATATATTCAAAGAAATCTCTCTATTAAATGCTAATGGATAAGCAGCAGATATGGTTATTATTGCTAACTTTTAAACATAGGCTTAATATGATTTAGTGAATGACTTAATTACTTTATATAAGGTTTAAAATGTAGAAATTGTACCTTTGTTAGAAACATTTTCTTCTACAAATAATACTGATTCTAAAATAACTATGATTGCAAGCAGTGACACTAGATAGAGAGATGGTTTAATATTGACAGAACTTAGAAATATGAGAGAATATAAAAGAAATCCTGAAAAATATATTTATATGGGATAAGGTATTACACCAGAAAGAGGAGGTGGACCTTATACATTGATACATACTAAATACTAAGCTTTAACTAGAGCATAAAGAAAACGACATATTAGAACAATCTAGGGGCATTATTTTACTTCAGAATTTGCTAGTGAAGATGTTGCTTTTACCTTTTTATTAAATGGTTTAGCTAATATCAATTATAGTGATGATTTTGAACCAAGTTATGAATATATGGATTTTTTATTTGAATTAGGTATATTATTTATTTAAGTAGATAATGTAATTGGAGTACCATAAAGAGCAATGTAAAAAACTAAAGAATATAATGATTTATATGTTAAAAATCAAGTAGTCAAAACTATGGTTGAATCTTTCAATTTTGGTGGAAGTAGAGAAATTGCTAGACCATTTGAAAGCCTAAAAAGTTAAAGAGCAATTGTTTAAGCATATTGTAATAGTGATAGATGTTCCTTTACTCATCCAGAATTAGCTTATTGGGATAGAGTACCTGAAGAATTGATCAATAAAATAGCCACTTATTATTATAATAATCATCCTCATATGAAATATATGCTTTATATGTATGCTTTAATGGCAAGAAGATGCGATTTAGATTTTGCTAAATAAGAAGTTGGCTTAGATTCTTCTAATCCTTACTTTTAAGCTATGCAAAAAGGAAGAGCAGCTTTAATCAAAATTTTAGATTAATTAGGTTTAGGTGATAATAGTACTCCCATGATTGCTATTTGGAAATAACATTTAGGTTGCTAATTATAGTCAATGAACATGGAAGTTAAGTAGAAATTTTCAACATTCAGAACTTTGAATGAATTACAATTATATTAAGCAAAGAAAATGGTTAAACATGGAATCTTAGAAACTGATATTGTTGCAAGTTAAAGAAAATTAAGAATTTTATAATCTACATTAGCAAACATGACATCATTCGCTGGTAAAGGTTGAATTTATCAATATTAAAATCAAGTTAAATAATAATCACATCATTATTTCTCCTTTTTTAAATAGTTACATTTTCTATTTAAAAATCAATATTCTTAGGTTTAAATTTCAAATTATTAAAATTTTATGGAAACTCTATTCTAGCTAATTTAATTGAACAACCTTTTCTTGTTCATCTCTAATTTTTATCATTATATTTTAATTCTAAGACTTAATTTCTATAAATAAACATATATTTGAATCAAATTAAATATCTAACATTTATCTATACTTAGAATTTCAGTTTCCTCTATCTTAACCAAGGAAATTTGAGGATCAAATAGATTATTCAGCCTAATTGAATAGATATTCACTAAAATTTAATGTTTAGTTAGAAATTTTTTGATAATATTAATTATTTTATCAAAGATTCAGAATTGAATTAATCTTACCCAAAGCACATTTAAAACTTTTATAAAATAAATCAAAAAATCCTCAATAATGCTCAATAAAACATTTCATTCAATTCAATAAGTGTACTGTTTTGTTGATTATTAGTATTTGTAAAAGTTTATGACATGTTTAAAATTGTCCTAATTCAGTCTATGTCTAGGCTATTTGATATCATCTTAACTAATAAGGAAAGGTTTCTCCTTATGATATAAAAAAAAAAAAAATACAAACTTATGCTTTATTTAATAAATCAAAAAATCAACTAATTATGTTCATAATGGTAACAAAAAATAAACAAAGAACATAATTTTTAAAATGAGATCAATTTATCAAATATTTTATTATTTGAAATCAATCCAGAAACCAATTAATTTAATAAATTAGTTAATCTAGTTTTATTTAAATAAGCGGCACTTCCTTTATTTCTTTAGTAATTAACAATATTAACTTAATTCAAGCTAAAGTATAAATAAGAGAAAAGCTCATTAGGTTTTATCAATTCTGACTCTTTACAAGGCCAAAACAGCAAATATTGAAAGTAGATAATCAATAATTGTCTAATAAAAATATTAAATCCAAATTCCTCTTATATTACAAGTTTTAGTGCAATTATCAAGTGGAGAGGATGCCAATTAATAAATTTTCATCAAGAATAATCTAAGCTAAAACTTCAATTTGAGCATCTTTGCTTACTATAACATAAGATTATATTAGAATAGTTCTCTTGCTGCAGAAAGACAAATAAAAAATTAATTCTGGATTCAATACTGCGATGTAAAATATATCAAGTTTCTATCAATAATAATCACTATTTTTTACATTTA
>CAJJDN010000173.1:95726-212103 GCA_905182985.1 Paramecium sonneborni | reverse complement strand
ATATTGATTCCTTCTTATTTCTCTGCAAAAGAGGAATTTTATTTAATAACATAAATATTCTCAAAAAGATTAATGATAGTTTTTAGATTTAGACCTCCAATCTCAAAATTATTTCAGAGAAATTTGTATTATTATAAATCGTTCAAAAAATTCACATCCTCACAACTTATTAATTGATTTTGATTTTAATTATAATTCTTAATATGAATAAAGATTAATGAATTATACTAATCAACTTTTAAGTTTATGATAATCTCTACTGACTATTTCAGTCCAAGCTTTTTCTAGATCTGCTACTAAAAAGTTACTTTTTAACTCAGATTTAATAAGACTACTATTAAATTCATTAACAATCATTTATAAAGTAATAGGATTCTTATCTTCAGTACAGCAATTAAGAAATATTCTTGCTCTCTATTACTCTGGAAACATAGTAAATTATTAAATTTCTTATTTTGGATACTCTCCTGCTCCATCAGTATAAAATAATATTTCAGTTCTATTGAAATAAATAAGTGTTACTTTTCGAATGCATAATTTTAATGTTTGATTATCAAATCATATGCCTTTTAAAAGGCATCACAAAAATTAGTTTCTCCACTATCATAATCAATCTTTTATTCGCATTAATCTATATCAACTATTTCACAGTCAACAATAATTCTAGCTTGATAGTTAAAAATGATTACACTCACTCTTGCATTACTATTTTTAGATATTTCTTTCATGCAATATAAACAACTTTTCTTTGCTTTTATCCATCTTTTACCTAGCATAGAACCAGAATCATCAATTATAAAAACATAATGAATTTTAGGGTGTCTAACCACTTCTTAATAATTATTTTTTGGGACAAAACAGATTAGAGGATTATTTAATATTTATCTTAACTATTGGCATACCATCTATCCTGTTCCTTCATTCCAAACTTTCATCATTTTTATTTTATTTTCTTCTAATTCTGTTTCTCCTATACCTATAAAAATCCAATCATCATATGTCCTTCTAATTTCTTTCCATTATTTTGTTACTTGTGTTTCCAAAGTTGTAATTAAACTTTCATCATTCATCTCATCACATGTGAATAAAGAAGGAGTATTTTCAATTAATATTCCATTCATCCCTTAAATATAGAATAGATAGATACCTCTTAATTAGTGCCCATTTGAACATTTGTGTTTATGACCGCTAGAATTCGATTAATCACATTTACGTTTACACATAGGACAAGAATGAAGACAACCAGTCATATTTAGTCTTATTGTATCTAATTCAGAATAACTTTAGAATTTGCTTAAATCTAATTTCACCTTTTTATCAATTTATGAAATATGAATTTACAATTAATTTTATAATTCATCAGCAAAAGGTTTTAAAAGTTAGATTTATTATTCTGAGTCTTAAAATAGAGATATGTTTAAAATAGGAATATTTATTGCTTTATAATTTGAAACTTGAAAAATTTCCTTATATTCTTCTATAATATTAACATTTTAATCTTATTCTAATTCATTTTGATTTTATACTCCTTTTTTTTCTTACTTACCTTAAAGACATTATAGTATCAATTTAAATAATAAAATTTCATAGAATACATCTTGGTTTTTGTCATCCTTACTAATATCAAAATAATCAATTGATTTTACAGGAGGGTCTTATAGAGCAGTATGAGACACTAATATGGCTACATTTTTTAAAATTTGTCCTAAAAATGTTTTTAATTTTTCTCTCAAGTCAATTTCAAATGTTTAATTAACTTCTGCTTAAATTTTTTAAACTTAGTTTTAAGCATATTTTTCAATAAACTCTCTTTATTTTGTTATATATTCATATATTTATATATCAGTATATTATTTAGAGTCTTGCTCTTTCTTATAATCTTTCAAAATATTTTTATCTAAAATTTTAATTAAATCCACGCAAGCCATATTTTTATCTTTTATAGCTTGACCAACAGCTAATTCATTTTCTTTATAAAACTTTTAAATGAAATCCTTATATACATTATTTATTAGATTCTGGGCTTTTAATTTACTTTATTCAGTTTTATTTTTTTTGATATCAGCTATAAACTTCAATAACTGATTTTATTTCACTTCTTCGAATTTCTTTTTACTTTATTATATTCCTTTCCATTTCTTATAACATGTAAATCTCCAAATGATTAACATAGAATAATAATAAATGCATCTTTCGCCTATACCATTTAATATTATACCAAAATTAGCAAAACCTTTATTATATTCAATTATTTCCTACTCAATTTTAGACATTATAATTTTAATCAAACTGGTATTAGATGAGGAAATATCTTCATTATCTGAATTATCTTTATTTTCATTCTCTTTGCAATTATTTTTCGTCATCTCTGATTTAATTAAATCATAAATTGAAAAATAAATCTTTTACCAACTATTTATTTTATCTAATTCAGAAATTTTCTACTAATTCTTATTTTATAGCATTTCTTCATCTACTGCAAACATTTCTTATTTAAAAATATTAATGAAATCTAGTTAAAAGCTAGCATAATGAGAATTATTTTTAGACTAAATATATTCTAAATAAGCATAAAATTTTTAATTTTACGTTTTAGGAATAATTAATTGTTTTCTGAATATAATGAAATTATTAATTTAAAATTCGGAATAGAATTCTTCAACTTCTTTCTCATTGCCACAACTAACTTTGAAGTTTTCTATTAACAAATTTTTGTTGAACTCTTAGATACTTTTAAGAAAATTATCTTATGTCTAATGAGTTGTTTTTTTTATTTTATTAGAGTTATAGTTAAAACTGGCTTAAAATTTCTTAAATGAGTTTACTACTTAATCATTATAGTCTGACCATAGCATTTTCCATTTAGCGGGATTATTAATTACATTGAATAATTATTTCCTTAACTCTTAATCAAAATCTATATCAAAAATTTCTATTAAAATCAACAATTACCAGATCTGATTATTAATACAATTATATTTTGAAGTGCCTTTCTAATTATTTTATTATTGTTGTTATTTTTGTTGAAATTTCTATAAAATCAAATCTAAATCTTTAATTATGTTTTGGCCTTTAATATAATTTATTAATTTTTTCTTTCTCAACAAAATAGATGGTGATTTAAAATAAATAATAGTTATTAATTTTTATTACATTGTATTTAGTTTTATCTTTTCTTATTCTGTTCTCCAATTTTTATTAGAAAATTTCAACATATCTCATTGTTTCTTTTGCATTTATAATTATTCTAAATTAATCTTAAATTTATAATTCTTATTAAAACTTATTGAAAATATTAAACTTTTCTTCTTTCTCTTTCCTAAAAGGAGTTTCCCCATTTATGTGTTCTGTAAAATAATTAATATAATCGAATTCATTTTTAGTTAACAATTTGTACTCTGTAAATGAGGAAATAGCTTAATATTATTTTTCAGAATATTCTTTTAATATTTTTATTTACTTATTCTCTGAATCATTAGTAATTTATTACCATAATTTCTCAAATTAATCTCTTATTAAAATTTCTTAGCCTTAAAACTGCTTTAATTTTTACTCATTTTTACTAATCTCAAGAATAAAATTATCAAGAGATTTAAATCCTCTTTGGTTTTAATACTCTCTTTCTTTATTTTTTATTTCTTCAAATACTATAACTTCAGATTCTAGTTTCGTAGTATTAAGCCTCTCACTTAATTATTTTAAATATTTTAGAAAAATCTTTTTTGGGATTTGATTCAATTACTTAAATTCAAGTAATTTTTCTTTTAGGCTTTCTTCAATCTAAATAAATTTTAATTTAAGGTTTTCTTTTTCATCATTATAGATTTTTTCAAGCAAACTTAAATTTATTGTTGAGCTCTTGTTTACTTTTTCCTCTAGTTCATTTCCAATTTCATCTTTAAATTTAAAATCTTACTCTTCATAAATTTATTCAAACAAACTTTTCATTAACTAATCTTTTTTATAAGATATTAATTCTGTAAACTCTAATAAATCTGGCAAATTACATATAGTTTACCAATTGGTATTTATATTTTATAAGAATAAGCTCAAACTGCACATTTATGATGTTTCAGTTTATGAATTAAATTTATTTATAAAATTCTTTATCATTCTTATACCATACATATATGCTTCTTCTGAATATGTTTCATTAATTATTAATTATCTCCAATCATTAAAATTACCTAAATTATCTTTATTTCTCCATAATTTTTCAATTGATGCAAATCCTAGAATTTAAATATTTTCCTTTGAAATATTCAGAAATTCATTATAGTCTATAGTTTAATTGTTATCATCTCCTTCTACATGTTTATATTCTAGATTCAAATTATTTGCAATTCCTTAAATTTATTCTAAGAATGGAATAAACTTATTACCATCATTATTTTAATTAAAACACCAACTTAATTATTTAATAGAAGAAATGTTACTCTTCATTGTTATCAGAGTAAATATACACATTTCAACTAAATTTTTAAATGAATCATTAATATCTCCCTTAACATTTATCAGAATAATATCACTAATAGCTAAAATAAATAGAGCAATCTTTTTATCAAACTCTGGATCAACCTAATTGGGATTTTATAATCCTTCTGAATCTAGTATTAAGATATAATCAAATAGATTATTAAAGTATTCCTTATATTATATTTTTAATATGTTTAAATAAATTCCCTTTGTACATCTACCAACACTTGTCCAAAAATGACATCCAAAAATTTTATTTAAAATAGTAGATTTTCCTGAACTCTATGGTCCTAAAACACTTAATATTAAAACTTTTTCTTATCCTTAATTTTAAAATTTATTTTTTAGTTATTGTAAAAATGTTGAATTTATTTTTAGAGAATCTCCATCTAAAAATTCAAATGGTTCTCCTTTTTTTATTATTTCATAGACTTTATCTACTGGATCAATTTTTAATGAAGCTTTCAAATTTTTTTAATTAAATGCTATCAATTCTCTCCAAAATAATTCTATTCCAATATTTCTAATTCCAATATGTTCTAAATTTTATTTTAATTTTTTTGTAAGTTCATCATGCTTTCTTTTATATTCATTTAATTTTTCATCATAATTTAAATGATTTTCTAATTAAGATTAAGATTTTTAATCTTCTTTTTTTCCTCTAATTTAATCTCTCTCTTTTTTCAATTTTTTTAATTCATCATTTATTTTCTAATTATCTTCTACCATTTTAGATATATTTAATTCATTAAATTTTCTAATTTAATCTGTAAATTATAAATATAAATTATAGTATGAATTTTACTTAAATATTTTACAAAATAATTTTAAAAGAGTCGATAATTCTGTGTTCATAATAGATTCTTCTAATATTTTTATTTATAATTTAATTTCTTCAACTTAGATTGGAATTTAATTAAAGTCAACTTATTCCACAGTATTTTGAATAGATAATTCTTTAGGAGTAATTTGATTATCTTATTTTATGAGACACATTTACTTTTCTCTTAAACTTTTGATCTTAAACTCAATAGCTCTAATTGGAAAAGCTTCTGAATCATAAAATCCTAATGGTTTTTGTATTAATCTATTTAATTCATTTTCTAAGTCTTTTAGTAACTTTTTGTTTTTTTAATATTCATTAGATATTTAATATATTTCAAATCTTAATATTGTGTTTAAAAAATCTGTCTCATTAATTTATTAAGGAGAATTAGCTAAATTGTTAATTTAAGTAAAGATAAAAGTTTATGCCTTCTAAAGTTCTAATTCTTTTTATGATTTATCTAANGTATTTATATTTTATAAGAATAAGCTCAAACTGCACATTTATGATGTTTCAGTTTATGAATTAAATTTATTTATAAAATTCTTTATCATTCTTATACCATACATATATGCTTCTTCTGAATATGTTTCATTAATTATTAATTATCTCCAATCATTAAAATTACCTAAATTATCTTTATTTCTCCATAATTTTTCAATTGATGCAAATCCTAGAATTTAAATATTTTCCTTTGAAATATTCAGAAATTCATTATAGTCTATAGTTTAATTGTTATCATCTCCTTCTACATGTTTATATTCTAGATTCAAATTATTTGCAATTCCTTAAATTTATTCTAAGAATGGAATAAACTTATTACCATCATTATTTTAATTAAAACACCAACTTAATTATTTAATAGAAGAAATGTTACTCTTCATTGTTATCAGAGTAAATATACACATTTCAACTAAATTTTTAAATGAATCATTAATATCTCCCTTAACATTTATCAGAATAATATCACTAATAGCTAAAATAAATAGAGCAATCTTTTTATCAAACTCTGGATCAACCTAATTGGGATTTTATAATCCTTCTGAATCTAGTATTAAGATATAATCAAATAGATTATTAAAGTATTCCTTATATTATATTTTTAATATGTTTAAATAAATTCCCTTTGTACATCTACCAACACTTGTCCAAAAATGACATCCAAAAATTTTATTTAAAATAGTAGATTTTCCTGAACTCTATGGTCCTAAAACACTTAATATTAAAACTTTTTCTTATCCTTAATTTTAAAATTTATTTTTTAGTTATTGTAAAAATGTTGAATTTATTTTTAGAGAATCTCCATCTAAAAATTCAAATGGTTCTCCTTTTTTTATTATTTCATAGACTTTATCTACTGGATCAATTTTTAATGAAGCTTTCAAATTTTTTTAATTAAATGCTATCAATTCTCTCCAAAATAATTCTATTCCAATATTTCTAATTCCAATATGTTCTAAATTTTATTTTAATTTTTTTGTAAGTTCATCATGCTTTCTTTTATATTCATTTAATTTTTCATCATAATTTAAATGATTTTCTAATTAAGATTAAGATTTTTAATCTTCTTTTTTTCCTCTAATTTAATCTCTCTCTTTTTTCAATTTTTTTAATTCATCATTTATTTTCTAATTATCTTCTACCATTTTAGATATATTTAATTCATTAAATTTTCTAATTTAATCTGTAAATTATAAATATAAATTATAGTATGAATTTTACTTAAATATTTTACAAAATAATTTTAAAAGAGTCGATAATTCTGTGTTCATAATAGATTCTTCTAATATTTTTATTTATAATTTAATTTCTTCAACTTAGATTGGAATTTAATTAAAGTCAACTTATTCCACAGTATTTTGAATAGATAATTCTTTAGGAGTAATTTGATTATCTTATTTTATGAGACACATTTACTTTTCTCTTAAACTTTTGATCTTAAACTCAATAGCTCTAATTGGAAAAGCTTCTGAATCATAAAATCCTAATGGTTTTTGTATTAATCTATTTAATTCATTTTCTAAGTCTTTTAGTAACTTTTTGTTTTTTTAATATTCATTAGATATTTAATATATTTCAAATCTTAATATTGTGTTTAAAAAATCTGTCTCATTAATTTATTAAGGAGAATTAGCTAAATTGTTAATTTAAGTAAAGATAAAAGTTTATGCCTTCTAAAGTTCTAATTCTTTTTATGATTTATCTAAACCTTTTTAAGTAAGATCAATAATTTTAAGTATTTTTATTCCTGCTTTTTCAATACTTTATAAAGTTTTCTTACTTTCATCATTAATTAGATTGTTTTCTAGTCCTCCTTAATAATTTCTTATTATAAAAATAATCTAAGAATTAGTTTTTGGTATTGTTTCTTTTATTTAATTAAGCTTTTTAAAATTTTCTACAAGTTCTTTTTCAGTATCAAATTAAATAATCCATATTTGAAATAATGGTAATACTTTACTTATTATATCTTGGGGGATATAACCATGAACATCAGCAACACTAAAATTTCTTGATCCACCAAATTATATATCAAACATTATATCAATTGTATTTTTGCTTAATTAACAAGAGTCTTAAGTTTCAAATTTTTCTTATTAATAAAATAAAGTATTTATTAATTCTGTTTTACCAATTTATGTTTATTTTGAGCTTAAAGAAAAATTAATTATTGAATAAGAAGTTTAAAATACAAAGTAGACTTTTTCATTAAATATATATAACTCTGATTCAGTAGAAAGATTTTATAAATTTGGATTTTAAAAAACTAAAGGAATAGGATACATTGCCATATATAATTTTAACAACATTACTTATAATTCATCATTAGAATTATTGTAAAGTAATTAAAACAATGCCTTCATGTTATTTGCTATTTTCAAAGGTACTTAAAACTTGTTTCTATATTCAGTAATAATTGATAACAATTTTTTTGAACTTTCTCCTCTCTTAATAATATTAAAAAAAAATGGAACTAATTACTAAAATCTTTTAATATCAGATGTATTCTCCATCCAATCATAAACTATTTTTATCTCTTATTCTTTTGTTGTTTCTGCTAATGATATATTAAAATCTTCAAGAGAAAACTTTCCATTTTAAGGACATTAATTAAATGTTTCCTATTACAGAAAGTAAGTTGGATTTAAAGATATATTATTAAAGTAATCTAATTTACCTAAACTTTCTTTATAATAACCTTAATCCAGCTCATATAATTATTTACATTCTTATTCTAAATTTTGATGTTTTTTAGAATTTAAAAATTTAATTAATTAATATTTATAATTTAGTTTACTACTTATTTATCTTTCTTTTGCTTTCCATATCTAATTAAAATCATAACAATCACGATCTATTATTTCATTTAAATTAATAAGCAAGAATCTAACCCAACTTTCCTTTTATTTTTCGATTATAGTAAAAATAATTATTAAAGTTATTTTATAAATACCAAGAGTAATATTCTTTTAATTATTAATTATGATCAAATAGTTTAATAACCAAGGACTTAAAGTAAAAAACATAACTCTGAATAATTGAGTTCTCTTTTCATATTTTCCATGACAAATTGGTATTAGGTTCTATAATACTTTCATGTAATCACGTTTATTCTTAATTGATTCAAGAAGGTATTTATTTATTAAAATTGAAAGCAATTTTTCAAAATTTGCCCTACCAAATAATATTCTTAGAGATTATAAGTCTTTCTAATTATACTAAATTAAATTATTTATAAAATCTTATTATCTTAAGTGTACTAAATTATTTTTAAATGCATCTCTTAAAAAAATTACTCCCTTTAGTAAATCAAAAGATTAATTTAATTTATATAGGTTGATTATAAAATTATCAATTCTAAATAATTTTTTATTCAACAGTTCTAATAATATAATAATCTCTCCATACTATAAATTCTAATTTTTATTAATTAATTCTTTTATATAAAACATTTCATCATTATTTTAAGGAAATAGACATTAAAATACTAAATCCTTTTAAGTTTCATTATAAAATTCACTTTGGCTATTTTAAAATAATAAAATTGCTAAAAACTATTATTCTTTTGATAAATTATTTAATATAAAAGTGTTTTCATCTAATTATGACNATATTCAGTAATAATTGATAACAATTTTTTTGAACTTTCTCCTCTCTTAATAATATTAAAAAAAAATGGAACTAATTACTAAAATCTTTTAATATCAGATGTATTCTCCATCCAATCATAAACTATTTTTATCTCTTATTCTTTTGTTGTTTCTGCTAATGATATATTAAAATCTTCAAGAGAAAACTTTCCATTTTAAGGACATTAATTAAATGTTTCCTATTACAGAAAGTAAGTTGGATTTAAAGATATATTATTAAAGTAATCTAATTTACCTAAACTTTCTTTATAATAACCTTAATCCAGCTCATATAATTATTTACATTCTTATTCTAAATTTTGATGTTTTTTAGAATTTAAAAATTTAATTAATTAATATTTATAATTTAGTTTACTACTTATTTATCTTTCTTTTGCTTTCCATATCTAATTAAAATCATAACAATCACGATCTATTATTTCATTTAAATTAATAAGCAAGAATCTAACCCAACTTTCCTTTTATTTTTCGATTATAGTAAAAATAATTATTAAAGTTATTTTATAAATACCAAGAGTAATATTCTTTTAATTATTAATTATGATCAAATAGTTTAATAACCAAGGACTTAAAGTAAAAAACATAACTCTGAATAATTGAGTTCTCTTTTCATATTTTCCATGACAAATTGGTATTAGGTTCTATAATACTTTCATGTAATCACGTTTATTCTTAATTGATTCAAGAAGGTATTTATTTATTAAAATTGAAAGCAATTTTTCAAAATTTGCCCTACCAAATAATATTCTTAGAGATTATAAGTCTTTCTAATTATACTAAATTAAATTATTTATAAAATCTTATTATCTTAAGTGTACTAAATTATTTTTAAATGCATCTCTTAAAAAAATTACTCCCTTTAGTAAATCAAAAGATTAATTTAATTTATATAGGTTGATTATAAAATTATCAATTCTAAATAATTTTTTATTCAACAGTTCTAATAATATAATAATCTCTCCATACTATAAATTCTAATTTTTATTAATTAATTCTTTTATATAAAACATTTCATCATTATTTTAAGGAAATAGACATTAAAATACTAAATCCTTTTAAGTTTCATTATAAAATTCACTTTGGCTATTTTAAAATAATAAAATTGCTAAAAACTATTATTCTTTTGATAAATTATTTAATATAAAAGTGTTTTCATCTAATTATGACTTTTCACTTATTTCATTTTTTTATTTTATAATTTACTCATTCTAATTCAAATTATTCTACTCCTCTATAATCTATTTTAATTTATATAATGGCAAATATCTTAAATTATTTATTGAACAATATAAATCAGTTTTCAAAATTTCTCTCATATTGCTTTGCAATATTTAACAAACAATTTATTATTTTTCTAGTAAAAATTCTTAATATTTTATGAACTTCTATTTATTTAAATATTCTTCTTTTGAACATGTGAATTATATAGAATGATGAATCATAAAAAGATAAATTTCATCTTATATGCTATTTTCTTTTACTTTAGAGATGAAATTTTTGATTTATCTTTACCTTTATTCAACTTTTGTGAGTTTGCTCAAATTAGTTTATAATTGAATTAACTCTTTATATTTAAATTAACAATACTATTACCAAAAATAAAAGATCAAACTAAAATATAAGCTCTCAAATCCTGGATATTTAAGAGTGTTTTAATCCAGATTATTCCATTCTCTATTCTAAACCCATTTAAAATTTTCATGATATAACAAAAGAGATATTTATTTATAAAGATTTTTAATCACCTTTTCTTAAGTTTAAAGAGTGCAAAGATAAATAAACTAAATTTAATTGAAAGTTAGTTTAGAAATTTTTTCTGAAAAATCTTTCTATGTTTTTCCTTCTATTTATATTGAATATATAACATTTTTGATAATCCCATTCTAGTCATTCTATAATAAACTATCTTCATAACATAAAAATTGCAATATTTATTCTTTTAATTAACTACCTATTATTGAATTTAGTAATTTTTATTCTGAATCATCAAAATAATTCTTTTTTTCAATAAAACTTAATAAAATTCTTATAATATCCAAATAAGGGTAACCATAATCATAAATTGAAGTTATTTAGCATAGTTCTAATAGGTTAAAAACTTATTCTTTTAATTTTCCTACAATATGCAAATTTGTTGAAATGGTTGTATTAATTTTATTTTCTTAACAAAATTCTTATTATTATAATAATTATAAAACTTATTACCAGTCTTGTTTTTATTGAATAAGTATTAAATACTTTTTTTTGTAATCAATAATTTCTTGATTATTATTAGGGACTTTTTAAGTTTTAAATTTTAATTCCAGTTTAGACACATAGCTTTCATTTGGAAAATTAGTTTTGATAAATTAAATAGTTTTGTTCTAGTCTTCATCATTTAATTATTTTAAAATTTCTTCAAACTATTCTAAAATGTCACATTCTTCAGTCCATATTTCTTATTTTATTTAATCACATAATTCTTAAATTTGATCCCTCAAATCACTATTATTTAATTCAAACTAATCCATAACCAATAATTGATTATTTTTATTAACAAAAATACTATTATTTTTCCTAATTCTATCAAAATTTGTAAATTAACTAAAAAAATTAAATACTAATTCATAAATATATTATTCTAATCATTATTGATATCTTTCTTATAGATTAGATTCTGCCTTGCCTTTATGCTATATTTTAAATATTTTTTTTTTAATATTAGATTTGAAGATTTAAGATATAAAAGAGAAAATAACATTTAATATTGATTTTTTTCATTTTGTATTTATTGGTTACATAAAATATCAATAAGAAAGAATAGAAATTAAGAGTATTTATTCAAAATTATGAACTTTTAATATTTGAAGACATGAAATACATTTAGAGATAATGTTTATTAAATTTTCAATTTTTGCTTGGAATTACTTGAATAATATAAAAAAGTAAGGAAAAATGAAAAAAGAAAATAAATAAAAAAAAAAAAACTACTTGTTTATATTTTGCTCATAATCATAATATGTCACTTTACTATGAAATTCTAAAATCTTAAACTTAACTTCTCAAAAGAGATTGCATTGTATTTGAGTATGAAGCTTGAGTAGAAGATAATTGTTGTCCTCGGGAATTGAAAATAGAATTGGATCCTATTTGTTGAAAATTATTAGACACAAACTAAATCATTTAGCTATTACCATAATTTTAAAATCTGTTTCTTTCACATGCTTATAGTGCTTACTCTAAATCTTATACTATTCCCTAACATAAAGCTAAGATAAATTCATTTGGTTTAATTTTTATAAGCATACTTTATATCAAGAGTTTTGCTTGATCAAAATCATCCTAATCACATAATTATTTAGCATTTAAAATAGTTTCAGTTCCTTTAACCCTGTAATATTAAGTTAAAACATCCAAATCTTATTCATTTTAAATAATTGAATTATCAGAATTAACAATTTTAACAATCAAACTAGCATCTTTTTATATTACTTATTTAGTAATTGGATTTTTTAAAGTCATTGATACATCAAGAACTTTTAATTCTATTTCTTTTTCATCAATATTCTAACAAGTAGGCCAGCATAATTCAAATACAAAATCTTTTCTAGTTCCTGAAACAATATGTGGCAATTTGATAATATAGTCTTTATCTATTTTTTACCACATTTTTCCATAAGTCTTAGAAATAGAAACATTTTCGAAAGGAGAGGTTGATTAAATTGAAACTTTAATTTCTAATTATTCACCTATTACAGTAATCAAACCACCAAATGCATCAGCAAAGAATTCATCCAACAAATCTATTTCTTACACAAAGTAAAAACTACCATTCTTTAAATTACAAATAGATGTCATCATATTAGTATCATTATCTCGCCCAAAACCAAAACAATGAATAGAGAAAACATCTTTCACTTCTGAAACACTATTTTAAATTTCTACAAATGCAGTTGAATCTTAACCATCAGATAATAAAAATATTGAACTAACATCATTTATCACTTATCTTTATTTTAATTCATCTAGTGCTAATTAAAATGCATTTGCTATCTTAGTATCTCCACCAGATTTAATAGAAGCTATCTTTTCTTTAAAATATAATTTATTTTCAGTTGTTGCATAATTTAAAGGTGTAATTCTTTATGCTTAACCATTAAATACAATTAATTAAAGTCGATCCTTATCTCCAAGAAATTCTAACAATTAAACTAATGTTTTTTTAACCATTGTTAACTTATCTCCATGCATACTTCCACTCCTATCAATTAAACAAAACTTTAAATAAGTATTATTTTTATACTAAATCAACACCAACTCTACTTGATTATTCATTTATATTCTACATGATGTCCAAAGCTTTTAAACTCACCATTCCTTGCAAATATTATTACTAAGTATTCGATATTACTACTGTGTTGACTATTGATTTGATTTCTAATGATAGTTGAGTGTTTAAATTATAATCAAGAATTTATTATTTTTTATCTTCTTCAACTTTCTTTACATTTTTTTTCTCATTTAATTGTATGTTTTCAATTATCTACTCTTATTTTTCACAACACTAACTACTTGATTGTAACAAAATATTAGATTATGAAATTGATTGGGACATATTTTACTTCCTTTTCGAAAAACTTGTAATTAAGGATGGCATTTAAATTGTTTCAATCTTCTCCTCAGGAATCATTTTTTTTAAAATATTAAAATTTTAAAATATTATTTTGATAAAAATAATTTTATGCCATCATTTTATATTATAATAGATTATTATTTTTTAAAATAGATAAATTTTTTGCTTTATTATATTAAAAAATTAGTCTAGAAATGATTTTTTTCGAAGAAAATTGAAAATTCAAGTATTGATTAATTTTAGTATCATGCTCAAACATAATTAAACTACTTTTCTTCAAATTTTAAGAGATGAAGATTATAATTTCTCAATTATAGAATAATTATTGGTATTTTATTTGAATTAATCTTTGATAAACAATCCGAAGATTTAGAATAATAATTTTAAAAAGGAAATTTTGGTTACTATGGAAATCTTTTTTTAAATTATTTAATTTATACTAATTTAAGATAAGTTTTTATAGAAATATTTTCTATAACATTAAGATTTATTTTGTTATTTTAAGAACATTTTTAATAGAAATAAATAATTTATTTGATCAATCTAAGTTAATGATTGAGAGTTTTCTAAATTATGATGTATAACAGTTTTCATAGATGAAAAAAAAATCAAATTCTCAAAGAAGAGTTTATACAAATAAAAATTATTAAGAAAAAGAAATTAAAAAGTATCGATTATAGGAATATCTATCATTATCTAAATTAAAGATATGAATTATAACTAAATTATTCTTAAATTTAATTCATTTTTGATTCAATTTTAGTTGATTTTAAAAAAAAATACTAAAATGTTCTTCTTAAAATATTTTTTTTGCATAAATCAAAATAATTACAATATAATATCATGCTCCTTCTTCAATAAATTTTACTGTAATATCAATCTATTATTTTTCTTAATTTTGGTTTTGATTTTTTATAGCCTCTTATCCACTTAAACTTTATTATGAATTTAAGTCGATTTGTATAAATCCTTTATTAAATGAGAATTTTATTTTTTTTGCAAACAAATCAATTTTTAAAATGTTGGTAAAAGTAAATTTCAGATCGTCAAGTGCAATTTTACTATTTAAATCCTAATTCTAAAAAACATATACCATAACAATAAATTTTTCTAATGCCGGAAAGATAAATTTGACTCTTTCGTACTCAGACATGAGTGTTTGATTATTAAAATTATATTTTTTATATATTCAATCGTATAATAATATAAAATATTTTTAAAAATATCTTTATCTTTATCAATATTGCCTTTTGATTAAATATGTTTAACCAAAAGAATTTGGGATATGATGTGAATCATTTAGAAAGATTTCAAAAATCTTATCTAATTAGATAATTTTTATCTATGGCATTTAGATTTAATTTTATTAGGATAATTAGAATTGTTGTTAGGATTCTAGCTTCAATTTAGACTCATGAGTGGAGGACATAGATTATCTTTATTTTATTAATATGCTTTTTCCTTAAGCAATAATTATTACTATTACTCTGTTGAATTTAGGGTTCTTGTGTAACAGAGAAATCTTGAGGTAAAGACTATCTTCTTCTTCTGTTATTTTGAATTTTTAGAAATTAAAGAGTTTGACATCGAATGTTTCTAATTTCCATAGTCTTTGGTTCATGTCTATAAAATTAAATTATATTTTATATTTATACTCTTAAATTTCTTATGAAAGTTCATTAAATTTTGATAGGTTTTCTTTAAAAAAGTCATGATCTAAACATTATTATAGAGTGAATCTATGTCGTGGATTTTTTCTAACCATAGAAATAATTAAAGACTTGAGAGATTAAGGAATGCAAATACGATCATCAAAATTGATTTGAGCATTTACATTTTATCTTAAAGTTTCATCTTTAGTTTTACTTTTGAATGGATGAATATTGAAAAAGCTATTAAATAAAATTTGATTATTACATTTCATATAAAATGACACCAATACTAAAGACATCACAAGATAATCCATACATTTTAGATTTCTCTCTATATTCTATAATTTCAGGTGCTACATAACCAGGAGTACCACATTTATAAAGAATATGTTATTATTATTTAATTGAAGTTGAGAATCCAAAATCTCCAATTCCAAATTGCCAATCTTATGGATCTTTATTTTTATAAAGTATATTAAATGGTTTTAAATCTCGATGCATAATTCCCTAATTTTGGATATCGAATACTTTGGTATGCATATAATGAACAGTTTCAATCAATACTTTAGCCAACTCTCTTTTAGTAATAAAATTAAAATTCTTGATTTTATCCATCAATTAGCCTCCTTCAAATAGACTGATAACTAATTATATATGTTCTATCCATATATCTAAATATTCTACTTTCTGATTCATATACTTGATGTAATTTCATAATGTTTGGATGATCTAAACTTCGCATCATAAATATTTCTTCTAATAATGTTTTTGATCTCAATACACGATGTCTTCCTGTAGCTTATTCTTTTTCTATCTACTTTACTGCATATTATTAATGATCTTCAATATTTTCAGCCAAAAACACCTTATTTAATTTCAAAAGTTATACTTGAGCTGTAGAACCAGTACCTATGTTTTGAAACAATTAATAATGTTATTCAAACCCATCAATAATACAACATCTCTATAGTTCTCTCAAAAATAACTCAATCTCAGCTGAATGGTTAAAATATAGATCAATTCTACTGCGGTCTCTAATTAGACTTAGACAACTGTCATAAGGAATATTTTAAGTAGCAATTTTTTTAGTTATTTTAAAATACACATTCTTTAAAACAACAAAACCCCCCAATTCTCCATTCTTTCTACTAAATTTTATATTTTTACTTCTCGAAAATAAAACAAATGTTGTTAAAAGGTTTTATATTGTCTACCGATAAACTTTTTTAATATTTTCCCTGTTTTATATAATGTTATCATCTCTCTTGAATCTTGAAGCAATCCTTACATAAGATCATTTATTAACTAATAATCTTTTCTCTTCCAAAATTATTCAGATCCAGAATTATATACAAAATATAAGTTTGAGCTTTGCATTTATAAAAAAATAATAAACTAATATATATTTACTCATTATATTTATTAGTAATTACTTAGAGCACATTGATCAAATAAATCTTAACTTCTAATATTTCATCCAGATAATTATGATTAATCATTTTAAATCAAAAGTTCATTATTTCTAATTACAAAATCATAAATCTATAAATTATTTACAAATATCTTCCAATATTTAAATATCATCAATTAATACTAAATATGTTTGACATACCTCTAACTATTGCTGGAATTATCAATTTGTGCTTTCTAAATCAATTATATTAATCGATACATATTCAATTTACATTTTATTCCATTCTCAGACTATAATGTAAACGAAAATTGCTTTTAAACTTTAGGATTGCAATATAGTGTAAGTAAAACAATTCATGCATTATTTTTTTCTTGATAATTTCAGATTATAATCTCTTTCTAAGATGAATGTTATTATCAGACTTATCATTTTCATCATCGTTTATTCTTTATTATTTGCTTCTATATATGAGATTTCAGCTTTTCAATTCTCTTTTTTAACTTTCTAGTTTGAAAAGTACTTTAATTTGTTTCTAAAATGTAGAAAATAAATTTCAAGATATTCAGTTAAATGAAGCTCTTTGAAATGTCTAAAATTGACCTTTCTTCAACCAAATTGCTTAATTGTTAATTATAAATATAATATAAGCTTACAAGTTCCATCTAAAAATGAACTCTTATTATTTTCTTTAATTACTAATATATAAAACTTGTTGACTTCATTATATTTGAAAATTAAATAACACGAATTATATATACTAAAAAAACCTATTAAAAAAAAAAATTTTTTAATTAATTTTATATTCTTATACTTAAGAAACAACCATTATGATAGTTTTACCTATCTACTTCTTTGAACAAACTAATATTTTTGTAACTTGCTTATCTAAAAATTTCATGTGTTTTTGCTTATAAGAACAAAAAATTACTTTTATGCTATTTTTTTTAATCATTATAAAAAGAAACCCCATTAGATGAAATTGTGTTTCTATTCTAAAAAGATTAAAAAAAGAGATATTGTCTTAATTTTGTACCTAATAAAGAAAATAAAACAAAGAAATATATTATTCCACAGATAAAACTATAAAATTTTTAAAAATATTTTAAGATGAAATAGTATAAAATAATTTATAAACAGTCATTTAATTGACTTTATTCTTTCAAATTAATTATTTTTAGAATTGTATTATTTCAAAGATTGAATTTCAGATTAGCTTTTAAATGAAAAAAATATAAAAAAAATTTTTATTATGATTTAAATCAATTTAATAAATATGGTGATTATAGAACAATTAAACTAAAATCAAATTTGATAGGATTTAATTAAATTTTTAATTTTGGTTTACATTTAATAAGATTTTAGTAATTCTTTGTTTCCTTTTGCGCTATTTTAAGCAGTTTAAGGAGGTTTAATAGATTCTAAATTAAATGATGTACCTCTTTTTCTTTTTGGTGGTAATTATACATGATTCAAATTATTGATGATTAAAAAATTAATATTAAATCTGGGTTTTTCAAAGCAATATTATTTTTAACTAGATTTAGTTTAAGGTCTTTTGAAATGAGTTTATCTAAAGTTTGTAATATTAACATTTTATTGATTGTTATTATTATTTTTTTCTTTAAGATAGATTTCTGCAACCTAATTGAGTCCCCATTTAGGTGAATTTGGTTTGTTTTTATTAGAAGTCGAAATAGATCTAAGTTTTCTATTTTAATGTTTAGATCCTTCATAAGTATTAGTGTCAATATTTAGATTTTGTGCTTTAGTATGTTAAAATTATTGTTCTTTAAGGGAAATAGCTCTTTCTTTAATTAGATAGGAACATTTAGCTAATGATAATATAAATAATATACATTTACGAATGATGGGAATGACAAATCCACATTTTTAAGGTTCAAAAATAGGTTTCAAGAGAACAATTTCATAATTTTATTCATGTTGTTTTTGATGAACATCTTCTTAAATAATTTATTTAGAAATGTCATGAAATCTGTTATGTACATTTAATAATTGATTAACAAGAGGCATATCTTTAGGGAAATACAAATAAACTAATTCTAATGCTCTTGATAAATAATTTTCAGCTTCTGTAAATTATAAAGGATCAATAATTTATTCAATGAATCTGGATTCAGTTGAGGTGCAATAAAGTGAGATTACAAAAAGTGATAATATATGAAGAAATTATTAATTGTTTGTTTGGGATTAAAATAGAAGGGATTCAAAATTAAGAGGAGCCATTTAAATATAGCTTAGAATATTGGCTTTTTCAATATATTAAAAGGGACAATCTTTGAAAACATTAAGGAGATTTTCATGAGTTAATTATTAAAATTTTGATGATGGGAATGTGATTATTATTGCTTATTATTTAGGTTTTAATTAAGGAAGAGCAACTGATTTCTTTAAGATCTCTTCTAAGAGTTTTTTTTATGGAAATTCCTCTGAATGAGAATGAAGATCAAATAATAACTTGAATGATTTCTTAATTGCAATTTTAGTGATTGCTAATGCTTCTTGATGCTATCCGATTTCAGATAAAATTATGCAACATTATAAAAAACATTGAAGTCTAATAGTATCTAGAAGGATTCGTTCTTGTGTTGTTTGATTTATATACTTTTTCAATATTAAGATAGTATCCTCGAAACAAGTGAAAGCATTTTCTAACCATCCTATGGCATAAAAAGAAACACCCTTAATATATAGCATAAGTACCGATATTGATTTTATTAATTAGTTAATATTGAATTGGTGGACTTGCTATTGCAGTTAGGATTTATTCTGCTTATTTAAATTAGAATAAAGCTTATTAATATTGATGTTATTCATATTCTAAGACTCCATTTTTTATAATCTCTTTAAATTTGGATTCAGATTCATCTTCATAGATATATAACACAGATTAACTCTTTTTTTTAGAATCCTAAAATATATATATATTCTTTGTACAATCATTTTAATAATCTCAACTGGTTAAATCTTCTAGAATAATTACAAAAGTAGGCTGGTGTCATTCTATTCTTGTATGTTCTATTATTTTCTTTATCCTAAATTATTCAATAATTTTGGAGACTTTAATTCGTTCATATTAAAAAATATTTTATATAATACATATGGGATAATGTCTCAATTGTTTTAAAAAAAATGAAGAAAGTCAATAAGATGTTGTGTCTTAATAAGCTAATACTAATTCTAAGCCTCTCAATGAACATTAAACTGAAACCGTAACTTTTTATAAACAAAGTATCGCTCTCACAACAGATCCTCATAAAATCAATATTACAGACTTTAAGTTATTAAAGACTATTGGTAGAGGAAACTTTGGTAAAGTCTTATTGGTTAGAAAACGTTCTACTGAAAAATTGTATGCTATGAAAATTGTTAACAAATATGATTTGCAAATAAAAAAATAAATAGAATACGCTAAGACAGAAAGAATCATCTTAGAAAAAATAAGCCATCCTTTTATTAGTAAACTTCATTATGCATTTTAAACTCAACATAAATTATATTATGTTATTGATTATTGTGCAGGCGGTGAATTATTTTTCCATTTAAGAAGAGCTTATAAATTTAAAGAAAGTTAAGTTTAATTTTATGCTGTTGAAATAATCATAGCTTTAGAATACTTACATGATTCTAAAATTTTATATAGAGATTTAAAACCAGAAAATATTTTATTATGTTTTGATGGACATATTAAATTAATTGATTTTGGATTATCTAAAATTATTGCTAATAGAGATACACCTTCTTTTTCAATTGTAGGAACACCAGAATATCTTGCTCCTGAAATTTATTCTGATGAAAAACTTGGCCATGATGAATCATGTGATTGGTGGAGTTTAGGAGCTTTAATGTATGAAATGTTAACAGGAGCTGCACCATTTTATAGTCAGGATCGAACACTTATGTTTAGAAATAGAACAGAAAAATAAATAGAAATGAAACCATGGTTTTCTGAATCATGTTCTAGTCTCCTTACAGGATTACTAAATAATAATGTAAATATATTCTATATTATAAGCCTAAATAAAGAATTAATATATAATAAATTAAAAAACATCCATTTTTTTCAGATATTGATTGGAATTAAGCTCAAAATCGATAATTAGTACCACCTATCATTCCAGAGTTAAAAGACGATTTAGACTTTAAATATTTTAATAAAGTAACACAATTTGTAATCCTAAGATGTTTTTGGATGAACCTGCAATAGATAGTCCAGTTAATAAAAAAGAACAATTTGTCAATTATGAGTATTTTACTTATGATTCAGAAGCAAAAGAATGTTGAAGATTAAAGAATTTATAATTAAAATAAATCATTACCATATATTTTATGTGCTTGTTCCCTATAATCCACTAAAACTTTTTGTGATTAATAAATTCACTTAAATAATTAATATGAACAATACTAATAAATGCAAAATTATTTTATTAACAGGCTATTTAGGTTCAGGCAAAACTACTTTATTACAATACATCTTAAAAGTGCAGAATCTATATTAAGTGGCTGTTATTTAAAATGAATTCTCTGATGAAATGGGAATTGAAGCACCTCTAATGGTAGATAATAATGGAGATATATTTGATTCTTTTTTTGAATTACCTAATGGTTGTATCTGTTGTTCTGCTAAGTAAAATAAATACTTATAAAAAGAGGATAATTGATGACAGCCATTCAATATTTTATTGAAAAGAAACCAAATATTTAATTTATAATTATTGAATCTAATGGTCTAGCTGATCCTTCAAGTTTGATTAAAGAATTATGGGTTGATTAAGGATTAAATTTACCAGCAGAATTAGCTACTATTGTTGGTTTAATACCATCACACAAATTTAAGAATCTATACGAATTAGAAATTTTTAGAAAACAAATAATTCATGCCGATATATTATTGTTAAATTTTTAAGTAAATTCTTCTTAATTTTTAAGGATTTATGTAAATAAGAAGATTTGGTTATCATTGAAAAATAATTAATGATAATTAACCCTAATGCTAAATTAATTAAATCTGAAAGAGCATAAATTGATATTCAAAATGTTTTTGAAGCAGATAAAGCAGATAATAAAATATTTAATTAAGAACATATCCATTTTGAGGAAGTTGGAAATATAACAAAATTATTTCTTAATTTACATACTCCAAATATTACTCAATAAGAATGGAACATGAAAATTGGATAGATGTTATGGGAAGAGGGTTTAAATGTAATGAGAATTAAGGGATTGCTATTTTGTAAAGATGAACAAGTCATGTATTCATTATAAGGAGTAGAAGATATCTTTGAAATTACTCCAACTAATTTGCCAAGTATAAATCAATCAAACTTAAGTAAAATTTTGATTATTGGATAATAAATAACTGAAGAAGTTATAAAAAAAATTATTCTTAGTAATTGATAGATATATATGTAATAATTTAAATTTATTTATAATCTTTCAATAACTAATAATTCTTTATAATTCTTATTTTTCATCAAACATTAAATGATAAAAGATTTTGTTCATTTAAAGATATATTGATTTTTATATCTAGGTTTAAAATAATTGAAATAAAATTATTTTTCTTATAAAATTATAAGTAATTCTAATCAAATTACATTTAAATTGATTTCCTAAAATCAGAATGCTAAAAAGTTATGTTTATTAAATACAAAACTAATATAACTATACTTTATTTTAATATTTGAAAAAAATTATTAATATTGTAAAGTTTTTATAACTACAAATTAATAAACTTTATAAGGATATCATAAGTTTCTGTTTTCTTGCTTTGAGTTGATAATTATAATAATATAATAATATAATTATAATTTTAATTCTAATTAGAAAAATTAAAAAAAATTAAATAATAATAGTAAATTCAAATTATGAAAGTCAAGATAAAAGAATGGAATGCAGTTGCTTCATGGATATGGAGTTTAGATACAGATAGATGCACAATATGTTAATTAGCATTTGAATAACCATGTCCTAGATGTAAATTACCAGGAGATGAATGTCCTCCAGTTACAGGTGCATGCAATCATCATTTTCATTTACATTGTATAGTTAGATGGACTGAAGAATAAGATTATTGTCCACTTGATAGATAAAAATGGAAAGTAAAAAATTGATAATCAAAAATTAATTGGTACTTATTTTTTAAATCCAATCTCTTCTCTATTCAATGATTCCAAATTAACTATTGTTTTTATGGGTTTTTTCTATTAGTAAAATTATCAATATATAATCTGTGGATTTCAAATTACTAAATAGCATCAATAATCCACGATTATCTCTTTTTTAAAAAAAGCAAAATCGCAATTAATAATGTCTTTATGTGAAACGTCTTCCTTTAAATCTCATATTCATTAAACTGATTTCAATTAATAAACAGGAATTAATAGTACTAGCTTAATTTCTAGGAAGTATTGAAGTTCAATCATCTGTTTTCTTTTTCAAAAACTCATTTATTTATAAGTAGCATTTAATTAAAATAATCTCAGCTTCTTAATTAAATTATCCAACTTTATAAGGTTTAATTAATCCATTTAATTGCAATAATTTTTTTTCACTTGAGATTATGCTTTCTTAATTATAACACCTTTTATCAGATTATTTAAATAAATTAAAACAATATTTAGATTTATATTTGCATGATGGTTTTATAGGATCACTTATATTTTATTTATGAATTATATTAACCCGATTTGATTATTTATTATATGTATAATCCTTATCTCTTATTCCTTGTTTTTTTCCAATATCATTCAGGAATATGGATACTTACTTATTCCTATCATATTTAATTAATTTCATTGGCCTTCTTTATTGAGGTTGTTTTTCATAAAATTACTTACTTAGTTATAAATTTATCAACCCATTTCTTTTATAATAATGCCTTATTTCTAATTGCATAAATATTTTGAAAGTCTGCTTATGAAAATTATTTCAATTATGACATAATTAATATATGAAAAAATTTTGGAATTTCATATGTTGCACATTAGATTCAGAAGAAGAATAAATAATTGAAGAAAAGTAAATAACAATAAAAAAAGAAGATAAAACCACTTTAGAGCTTTTTGGTAATTTTGATACATAAAACTATATGCTGGTAAGGATGACTCAAAAGAATTTTTTTGTTGATTTTTCAATGAGAAAATCAAAATTAACAGAGTAGAATCCCTTATCAGTGTTTATATCATATATTGATAAAGATGTGAAATATGAATAAGATGAATAAAGTTATTTAATACCAGAAAAAGTGTTATAATATATAGGTAGAAGAATGAGAGAAGTTAAACCATCCTTTATTGTAGATGGTTACTCTAGAAGTGGTATTAATGCAATTTAGTTCTCATCTGAAACCAATACTTTTGTTTTAGGTAATAACTTTTCAATTTAACAAATAAAAAATGCTATTCATAATACTACTATTTGTAATTTAAATTAAAAATGTGAATTTCTCTAATCAAATTTACCTAAATTGCCAATTATTTAAAATGATATCTTTTTCATCTAACCAGACTATTTAATTATTGATGATAAATTATCTGTTAATAATATATACCCTTCAATATCAGAAATTTTAGATTACTTTTTAATCTGGAGTAAAAATTTGATTCTTGTATTACCTATATAAATTGATCTTCAAATCTTTTGTGAAGTCTTTTGTTTAAAACTAAAGGAAAAAAACTTAAATCATCTAATAATTGAAATTCAAAGAATCCAAATAGATGGTGAATTACATTATTACTTTATTTATTTTGGAGATATTGCTGCTATTCAAACATAAGATGAATATATTTTAATGACAGAAATGACATTAGAAGATTCCAATTAATAAAATTTATTTAATCCCACCTACATATTACTTAAAAACATTGGATACACCACTAATTCCAGAGAAATTATGAATATTTTAATTTACTCTAAATAAATGTCATAATAAGAAACCACCTTATAAATACTTATAAATCAAGTAAATACTATTATTAATTTTATCATCTTAGTTACTTTAAAAAGGATTTACAAATGAATAAACAATCAAATAATTGTTTGCAGATGTCGATGTTTTGTAAGCTTCTACACCTAAATACAATCAAATTCAAGTCTAAGAAAATACATTTGGATAAGATTCATAAATTAAATAATACTATGAATAGTAGAAAACTTAAAAAAATAAAAAAACAAAAAAATCTCAATTTATATCATTTAACATCCCAAGTGAATGATGGATATTAATGTTTAAATTATTTTATAAATCATATATTTCAATAGGATTAATTTTCATTATTTACTATCAAAATTATCTTTTTGTAAAATATAATTTTTATATGCATACTTAATAAAAATGAATTTAATCCTATTTGAAAAATACAATAAAAAATTTTGAAAAACATGTTAAATTAAAGGAATCATAAAACAATTAATAAAAAAATAAACTAAACTAATTAGGTTATAATTTCTAGTTTTGAAATAACATAGTTAAGAAGAATATTTTTCAATTATTTTAAATTTCCATATAGGACTAATATTTAAACTGATTTATAATATATTATACTGAATAATCTTTAAGTTCTTAATTCATTCAATACTGTAAAAATCATATTATCTATAAAAAGTATGAATATTTAATGGTTTTATGCCGGTTTAATTTAATATTTGCATACAAATACTTGAAAAAAAAATCATTTTATTTATACAAATCTATAAGTAATAAATTCAATAAAGTTATTAAAATATAAATAATCCATAATGGAGTTATATTTAATCAAAAAGTTAGATTAAGATTATTTTTCCAGGAAAGATTTCATTTAAGTTTAATATTTAAAGTAATTTTATTCTGAAATGATTATTCAAGAAAATATTATTATTTAATATTATTGCTGATAATTTTAGGAATTGATAAAATTTTAGGAGGAATTTGAAACATTGAATGATTTAATTGATTAAATAAGTAACATTAAAATTATAAGTTATTGCTGTATATTTTTTCTAATAATTTTATATTAAATGATACTTAATCAAATAAGTAAAAAATATGATTATGAATTTGCTTCAGCTTTATAATATATAAAAACAAATGATTTATGAGAGTATAAAAGTGATTTAATTTTTTGTTAATACTGATTTTTGGTTATGATTTAATAAAAACATGAAAGAAAATTAAGATTTAACTAAAATACTCGAACATATAAATATTAATGTTATATTTGAATATAATGTATTTAATAATCATTAATAAATCTATTTTATGAACGAGTCTTAAAGTAAAATATCTCGAAATACTTCATCTTCACATTTTAGTCTTCCTAAAATTTAGAAATTAACAACCACACCAAAATATCTTGAAGTTAAAGGATATAAAAATTACAAGTATAAGAGTTATATGATTGATCTCATGAAATCAGATAAAAAGTTATAGAAATTATTACCCTTTCATCTTTAGAATTTGACTAAAACCCCTAGAAAGAGATATGAACTAAATGATTCTACTAAATAAGAATTGCTTCATTTTAGCAAATTAGATAATATTTTTACAGAGGGAGATTTAGAAATAATGAAATAAGCTACAATTACTTAAGGAGCTTTGAATATTTAAGCTATGTATCGGAAAACATTGAAATCTTATGAATAGGATTCATAAAATACTAAAAGAGCTGATGAAAGTTAATTATGTGATGAAATAACTATGAATAATAGCTTAATTAGCAATATTATAGAACATTAAAAATAATTGACTATCAATCCAAGAGTGATCAGGTAATCAAAGAAAGAAGTATATAAAGAAATGAATACTATAAAAGAGTTTAAGGTATTAGTAAAAAATACTTAATAATATAATGATATTTATGATATCAAAGATGCAGATAAAAATAAAAAAAATAATAATCATATAGATCCTTTTATATACCAATTTATTTTAAGAGAATCATATTTAAGTTTTACTGAATTATCAAGTGTAGTTTAGGATAGAATTTTATTAGCATTTGACATCAATCCTCATAATGAATAAGAAAAAGTTTACTATAATCAATTTAGATTATTTAAATAGATTATTATAAGTTAACATTTTAAAGAGCAGACCTTAATAAACTTTTTTATTAAAGTATTTAATTAGAATATTTAAGTTCTTTAACCCTCAAAATCTAGCTGCAGTCTCATTGCAAGATTTTAGATCAATTCTTATTGTAATTCTGTAAAATTCTGAAAATATGGATTAATTAGTAAAATATATTTTAAAAAATATCTAATTATCATAATATGTTGAAGATAATTAGATAAAAGACTTATTTGGTATATTTAAGTCTAAAATACTAGACCCTATAAATTTGATATATTTATTATTAAATAATAGTTGATAAATAAATTAATTTATTTAATAAATTTCATAAATCAAATAATCCTGAGCCATTCCAAACTGAAATTAAATCAGAGTTTAATAATAATCTAAAATTATTTTAGTAAATAATTCCTAAATTAAAATTGTCTTGTTTTGTAATAAATTACAATAATTAATCTCCCTTTTACTTACATTTAATTCTAGGCCAGAAAGAAGAACAATTACCTACAACAGCAATGTAATGACCAGCACCATCATTTTCTAATATTACTTCTATACCTTTTGGAAGTGTTTAGTATTATGAAATTTTTAAAGGTATTTAATTTGGATAATATATCACATCCTCAAATCCATTATTTATAACTATCCAATTTTGGTTCTCTTTATTTAAGATAGGCTTAATAATTTTATTTTTTTCTAAACCTGTCAAAAAAGGAGTAAAATTTTAATTAATTTCTTCTGATTTTTTATTACCATAAGAACAAGCCTTTACAAATAATTGAAATTTTTATGTTAATTAAATTACCATATTTTATTGTAAGTAAATCTTTTACTCAAATTAAGGTACATCATCAAGAGTTAATCTTATTATCAATAAATTAAATACTTTCTTGTAATCTAATAGCTAATTTAATCATCTCTACTCCATAATGTAATTTATTTCTTTTAATTATCTAAAGTTAATTTTAAAATCTCAGCATCTAAATTACCTTCAACAATCAATTAATCTAATTTTTTAACTTTACTAATAAATTCTTTCAATTTCATTGTTATTCTAAAGATTTTTTCATTTTATACTTCTGGAGAAACATAAGTTATACATCCCACACAATCCTCTTAATCAGCATTTTCTTATAAATTCTATTCTTCTTCTTATAGTTTTATTTTAAATGAAACAAGTTAATGAGGGAATAATTCTGTAATACTCTAATTAATAAATGAACTAAAAGTCAAAATTTTCTATTATAAGTGCTATTGTATCAATTAAGGTAGGTTTTAAATCAATTCCATAAATTAATCCTATTATGAATAGATATTGAATTGGAAATATTTCCAAACCTATTTGAGGTTATTAGGATTTTCAGCAAATGAATATAATTTCAATAACTTCTTTAAATAGATCAGTTTAATATTTAAATCAGCTTCTTTTTCATCTAATTCGGATATATTCTTTTTTATTTCCTCATTCAAACCCTTTACATTTTTAATTATTCTATCATTCTAGCTTCTCTATATTTTATCAAAGATAGCATCTAAAATTTAATTTGCTTCTTATAAAAAACTCATAATTTATTTATATATACTTGATAGAAATTCAAATATTACTTTTAATTCAAAAATATAAAATATGGAAAGTCACCTAGATATCTCTAAAAGTTTTGTAATTCCTTTAAATCTTTTTACTTCTATCAATAAAATAATAATTAGCAATATGACTGAAAATATTAGTATTTAAATTTTTATGATGTTAATAAATATTATATTTGTATATTTTAGTTCATTTTAACATCAAATTTATTTTTTTAGTTATATTATTAATTTAAATACATTTGTTCAAATTTGACTTGAAATGATTTCTAATTTATATATATATATATTAATATTTTAGGTTTTCTGCTTTGTTAAATGCAATCTCTAAAGATTGTTAATTATTTGAGGATGTATTTTAGATAAAAAGTAAAATTAAATAGAATTAAAATGAAGAGAAAGGTATATGCTACAGGAGGTAAATGGTAGAAATTTAGTATAGGATGAATACAAATGATTGTTGATTTTACTTTTTTAATGTGTAATTTGAAAACATAAATTGGATGAGATCATTTGAATAAGGATGAGTAAAAAATTTGGAACCAAATTAAAAATAGTAGTAGATATTTGTTTAAGAATGATTTTGAATAGAGATATGAATTTTACCATAATTTAAATGGGATGGAAGTATTTAAAAAGAATAATAAAAAATAATGATAATTGATTAATTTATTTAGTAATGTTGCCTCCAACATAATAAAACTTAATTCCAAAGAAGAAGATCGAACATTATACTTATTTAATGCATGAGTAGATAGGAAGAGGATACAGTTCTAAGGTGTATAAAGGTAAGGATGAGAATACAGGAGAGGTGGTAGCAGTAAAAGTAATAGATGTGAAAGCAATAAATAATGAGATAGAGAGACAGTTAATAAATTAAGAGATCAATGCGTTGAAATTGATACAATCAGTAAATGTAATAAAATTACATGATTACTACCATACTAATAATAATACATATATTATTACAGAATATTGTAATTAAGGAGATTTAGGCAAACTCATTTAATAATAAGGTATCATACCAGAAGTAGAAGCATTCAAGATACTTCGACATATAATTAATGGATTTAAGGAATAGATTAGAAAGGGCGTTATTCATAGAGATATTAAACCAACCAACGTTTTAATTAAGAATTCAGTTCCGAAATTAGCTGATTATGGTTTTTCTAAAATGATAAAGGCTCCTAAAGAAAAAGTATTTTATAAGGTTGGTACTCCTATCTACATGAGTCCTGAAAGTTATTTAGAGAATAAATATTCTGAGAAGAGTGATATTTGGAGTATAGGTGTTGTCTATTATTAAATGTTATATGGTTAATGTCCATGGGTAATTAATTCTGAAAGTGAATTTTAAGAATCTGTTTCATAATTACACTTTAATAGAAATGTACCTATATCTGAAGAATCCAAAGATTTCTTAAGGAGAGCCTTATAAGTAGATGAAACTTAACGTTTATCTCTAATTGATATAGATTAACATCCACTTTTCTTACGTAGAAATACAACTGCTCTTAATAAAATGAGAGGAGCGCTTGTTAGTAACTCATTTAATAAATCTATTACTAATATGAATGTTGTTAGAGTCAATTAAACTTAATAATGTACTAGAAGTGGATCTACTTCACATAAACATTAAAAATCTAATTAAGTTAAAGAAAGAATGGCCACAGTCATTTAACATACTTATTAAAGTTTTCATTATGGTAATTATGATAATCATATTAAATCTAATTTAGAATCATAAACGGAAGAAATTATATGTAATTACCTAAACTAATGCAAATTCATCTATCGTACTTGTTAACTTATTGATCATACAAAGTATCTACAATCACCAAGACTAAGAGAAAGGATTATGGGCTATTTTGGAAGAGAAGTTATGGATATCATGAATAAAGTATGTGGAATATTTATTACAAGCTTAAAGAAACCTATGATAAAGGAATCAATAATATCAAAGTTATCAATTTCAATCATTAAATACTCATTTCCATTCTTAATAAGCATTCCTTTAGAGATACCTATATTAAATATAAAGATTATTATGGAACGTCTTTATTAGGTGATATTTCCAATCTCAAAGAACTTATTAGAGAATTGAATCATTAACTTAGAATCAATGAATAAAATGAAACAGGAATCTTATTACTAGATTATTTAACATACTATTACTAAGTTATTACTAGTAATAGTACATAATAATTCTTGGATGGTAAACCTATTAATGAAATTACATCTGCACATTATCAAGATATTAGAGTGAAAATATATAATTTAGATATTTGATATATTATTATATATTTATTGTATCTCTCTAACAAATCCTCTTTAATACAATACATTTTTAATTAAATAACGAATGAAATTAGACAACGATTTTTTGAAAATACAAACTTATGCTAATCAACTTTTTGATTCACTTCCAGTCATAAAAGAATATAAAAATGATAAAGATCTTATTACTTAACTACAATACTCTTGTGTATGTTATGGTAGAAAATTAGTTTCTCTATTTGATAAATATACAGTACTCTAAAAGAAACATTAAGAAGGATCAAATCAATTACTCATTAATTTGGCATCTCTCTTAAATGTTACTCCAAATGAACAAACTATTACTAACACATTAAAATAATAAATCAAACTTAATGAATAATTGTAATCTAAAATTGAATATCTCAAATAATCCTAACAGGATGTGGTCTATTAAAAAATGTTACAACATGAATAAAAATTAACATAAGAATTATAAGAAGTCGCTGATCGTTTAATTAAAGAATTAAAATAATCAAAAGATGACAAATAAATATTGCTTGATGAATTACAAATGAAAGAAGAATAATTAAAATTATTACAATAATCTTCCTAATTAAGATCTCCTATCAAATAATAATATAATAGTGCATAAAAATATTCAAGTGCTACTAAATATTCCAGCTCAAATAAATAACCTCGCTTTTAATAATAATTAATTAATACACTCTAAGCCTTATCTTAATAAACCAAATCCTTTCTTTCACAATATGTAAATCAATAAGAATCTAACTATGATTATGATCAATTAATGACTGATGATGTTTAGATGTTATCTTTGAATGTTTCAAATATTATTCGTGATTTAACTCAAATCATTTAGCATAAAGAAGAAATCGTTGAAAACTTAGTAAAAGGTCTTGAAATTTAATTAGAATAAGTTAGATTAGAATAGCAATAAAATTAATTGTAATTAAATGATAACAAATAATTGTCATATCAATTACAATAATTATAAACAATTGTAAAAAAAGCTAAAGATACACGAGCTAAAGAATTGGATAGAGCATTTAATTCTGAAATACCAATATTCATTGTTCCTGATGATCTAATGGATTCAGAATTACAATTAACTATTGAAAAACATAATTCTAAAGTTTAATAAAGATTGAATGATTTAGCTATTTAATTAAAAAAGAAATCATCATAATTTGAACAAATTTAATCATAAAGTACTAAAATTAAAATAATCTTGGAAGAAGGTTTAAATAGATTAGCAATTATTTTAAATGAACTTTAAAATATGGCTGATTCAAATGAAGCATTAAAATTACTTAAATTTTGTAAAAATGAAATAGATTCAATTCATGTAAATTTAAATGGTATTGATATTGAATAACAATTGTCAATTGAAATCAAATAATAAAGATAAAATTAGTTGCAACAATTAGATTAATTAAAAAAGTTTTATTCAGAGTAAACTGAAAAATTAATCTAAGAAAATGAATAACTAAATGAATAATTGGCTTAACTTCAATAATTATCTTAAGGATTACATAATGATGGTGAATAATTGACACGTAAACTAAAATTAGCATAATAAGAATTATTATAATAAAAAGAAGAGAAGGATAATCTAATTTAGGAATTAGAGTTGACAATTACATAGTAAGATTAAAATATCAAACTATATGAGTAATAAGATAAAAAATAGAGGTAGACAATGGAATAAATAGAAAAAGAATTAGAAAACAAAAAAAGAGAATATTTGAATTTACAATAATCAAAGTAAATGGAATAGTAAGATATAATAGAAAAATAAAATGATAGAATTTCAGTCCTAGAATTTGAGAATAAGACTTATAAATAATAATTGGATGTTATAGAAAAAGATTTTTAAAAACTAAAATAATAACGTTAAACTTAAGATTAATTGGCTGAATAAGATAAATAAACCTTAAAAAAATAATTAGATGAAAAAAAAAAATAATTATTGTAATTATAAACAGAAAACAAAAAATAGCATGAAGAAGCTGTTGTTTAAATAGAAGATTTATAAGAGGAATTAGCACATATATCAAGTTAATTATAATTAAGAGAGACAGAGATTAAATAGTTGCATAAGACATTAAGTGAATTAGAGGATTTTTCTAGAAAATAGATTGATGTAATTAGAACTTACGAAGACAAATTAACAGAGGCTCATTAAATAAAAAAATAATTAGAAAATAATAATGAAGGAAGTGATCAAATGTTGTCTTAGTTATAAAATAAATATTAATAATTATAATAATAATCTAATTAGATGAAACATGAAAATGATAAGTAAATTATTTTATAAGGATTTTTAGATTATTGAATGATTTGAGTTTACTGTAGAAATAATATACAAAATAAACTGAAGCAATGGAATAGGAGTTTAAAGATAAATTGAATAAATAATCGGAGATAAACAAAATTTTAAAGGAGGAAGCAAGAAATTTAAAGGCTTAATTGGAATTGAAGATTAATTAATTAAGATAAATGGAACAAGATTTATAAGATAAAAATAATGATTTGGAGTATATATATATTATAATGATATTAGTAAAGCTTAAAAGATATGTAAGCAATTAAATCTGTAGGTAAACGAATTTAGATAGAGAATTGAATATTTTGAAGAATTTAAATAAGAAGTATATGTATTTTAAAATACTAGAATATAGAAGCTTCAGAATAGTATTAAAAACAATTATAATTGTTGCAAAATGAGAATTTTTAGTATAGAAAAGAGTTGGATAGATAATAATAGTAAAATTCTTAACGTCAGAAAAATAATAATATATAAGATTAATAAATGAAAGAGGAAATTAGTAATTTAAAATAAGAAGTAAGAAAGATGGAATAATTATTGAATCAAGAGAGATTGAATTATGAATAGGAAATTAGAAATTATTAGAATTAAATAGGTGAATATACAAAATTAGATTTATCAATGAGATAAAAATCAGGATAATCTGGTGGCAGTGCATTTTATGAAAATTTGATAGAAGCAAAAGATTTAGAAATTGCTAGATTGACAAACATTGTAAAATCTTTGACAGATTTAAGAAAATGATTATAATAGTTTGAAAATTATGATAATAATTCTATTTTAATTTAATAATTAAATGTTTATATTATATTTGATTGCACCTACAATCTCATATCTAATAGATCAACATTATTAACCATTGAATTGGTTTTAATATGTAGATACTACATGCTATGGTGTAATGTTCGATGCTGGAAGTTCAGGTACAAGAGTTTATGTTTATTCTTGGAGTTGCCGAGAAAATAAAACAATGGCGTATATCAATATAACTGAAAAGACTTTAGAATATAAGGTTGAACCAGGAATAGATTCATTTGGAAAAGATTTAGATTCATTGAAATCATACATAAATGATTTAATTTAATTTGCTTATGAGAATGTACCTTATTCAATGCATAAATATACACCAATAATGTTGGCAGCAACAGCAGGAATGAGAATGATTCCAACATTTTATTAGATTTAGATAATAAAAACAATAAGAGATATTTTTAGATCTAGTAAATTCCTATTTCATAGAGATGATTGGTGTAGAATAATCACAGGTTAAGAGGAAGTAATTACATATCATTATAAGATTACAAGGGAGCTTATATGTGGCTATCTATTAACTATATGATAGGTAAATTGGGAATAACGGATAATGAACATGCATTAACTGTTGATTTAGGAGGAGGATCTACATAATTAGCTTTCAAACCTTAATCAGGTTTTAACAAAAGTGAAGTAAACTTAAAAATTCCTAATCACAATTAATATAAGATATATTCTTAATCCTATCTCTATTTTGGAATAGATTAAGCCAAAAGAGTCATATTTGAAAAAGAGATTAAAAAATTAGATGAAAGTAATTTCATTTATAAATCTCCTTGCTTTCCTGATGGTTATAGAAATTATTATAAATACAACTCATCTTATATTATTATTGGATCAGGAAATATTAATCAATGTTTAGAATTAATTAATCAATATCTCAATAATGATAAGTCCAAATGTATTTATGACAATTGTGGCATTAATGGAGTCTATTAACCAGAAATTGATTCTGAATTAATTTATGCTTTAGGAGGAGTTTAATTTATGGCTGAATTTTTAAATTTAGAAGAATATACTTTAGAAGAATATTTTATTAGAGCTGTTAAATACTGTTCTCTTAATTATGAACAAATTTAATAACATGAAATTTATAACAAAAATAAATATTCTTATGGCAACTATTTCTCTGTTTTATATGTATATTCTTTATTGACTCATGGTTATGGAATTAAACAGAATTAAATCATTAAATCTCCTAAATTTATTGGCAACATTACTCCTACTTGGACTTTAGCTGCCATGTTTTATCAAATTGCTCAAATTGATTGTGAATAAGACAGTCCTATATGTTCAACTATTATGAATAATTGATAAAAATTATAATATTAATAATAGCTAATACAAACTATTTGTTTTTATTCATTTTTATTAATCCAATTAAATTCTTAATCAGAGTTTTATTTTTTTCTTGTTTTCTAAACATTTTGAATTGCTACTAAATTAAAGATCTTTAGCAATCTAAACAGATTATTGTATCCACTCATTCAACCAAGGAAATCTTTTATAATTTAACACATCCTAATAACATAACTTTAAATATTACATCAATTTAATCATTTTATATTGATTCCACTAAGAAATTCACATATTTTTAAATTTTGTGTTTATTTTCATCAAGTGCTAATTATAAATATTGATCTAAATAAAATAACATGTGATATTCTTACTTAGAAAGTTTGAATAATGTTACTAATATTGAGTTGATAGAAATAATTGCTAAACGAATGCATTGTTCATTTTCTTCATTTCATGTTTCTATATAGTACTTGTAGACTTTTAAAACTTCACGCTTTTGCGAATAATGAATTTTATCATTTCTTCTTTCGTTTTTTCAGCCTATCATCTTTGAAATGCAATTTTACTTATAAATATCTAGTAAATATAAGAAAATAGATTCTTTTAAGTGCACTTCTCTATGTACACTATCGAATAGTTTTTCTGTATGCGAATGTTTATTCTTTGGGAAGGTAATTGAGATTTGTCATTAGATAATCAATCATTTTAAATACTTCCTCCTTTAATTATTCTACATTCAAAGATAGAATGCCTGAAACTTAATTATTTAGAAGTTGCTTTCTCAAAAAGTGATTCTCTTCGGTTAAATGATGAATCGTCATTTTATAATTCTCTATTTCATTTGAAATTGGAGCATAGTTTATGGGTATAATATAGTGTGGTATAAAAAATTAGTTTTCTTCCTAAGATTACATTATTTAGATTAGGTTACTTATTTGATATTATTGTCTTCTTCCTTCATTATTTATATAAAGTTTAAGTACTCTAAAAGCAAGTTAGAGATAAAATTAATTAAAGATATTATTGATTAGCATTTATACATTATAATTTACAATCTTCTAAATATACATTATCCTTTATGTATATTTATATATATTTAATATAATAATCATGCCCTAATGGCAAATTTTTAGGAGAGCTTTTTATAAGCATTTAAAAACTTTAAAATTGGATCAATATTAACAATGGAGATGGCACAATCACTTTTAATAGGCTGATACAACTTTCAAACCTATTATAATACTCTAAATCATCTTCATTGTAATTAGACTGTCTATTCTTGCAAATAACTTGTACATCTAAATAACCTTGGCAATATAAATATGCATTCATATTTTCTTATTTCTATCACTTTCGAAAGCCATTTCGGATGAATCACATTTCTTCATTTAATTATTACCTCTTATTCAACAATATTGCATGTATTGGATTTGCTATATAATCTAGGAGAAGGACTATTTTATGCTCTATGTTACAATATCCATTATTTATCAAAGCATGTAATCAACTTTATACATGAAATTTTTAACAATTGTATTGTTTTTTTTTCAGAGCATCTTCCTTGCTAACTTACCTTCAATTGAAGGATTGTGCCTTTCAACCATACTTATAATCTTTTAAATTTTGAGAAAGGAGTTCTGTTATTTACAACATTTTCAAAATTTATAATCCTTATTTATGATAATCGATTCAACTCCTTAAGCTATGTGCATTGTTCATAAAGATAAAAATTTCCTACTTTATTCAAATAAAATATTTGACAATTTAGCTAACAAATTAGAAAGTACAAATTAAAGTGAGACTGATTAATCACCAGATAAAGCATCTACTGTTCATTCTGCTAGAAATTAATTAAATTTTTTATAAAACCTATAATTGGATGAATTGAATAATGATTAGACAGTCTTTGATTTCGATGATGATGATCTTGATTTAGAAGATTAATATAAGATTAAACATGTAACTTATTGTAAAGAAAAAACTTAATTATTATCTTAAAATCGATTTTTTGCAGAAATATCAAAAGCACCCCCTAAAAATCACAAATAATAATAAAAATTTTTTTAATCATTTAAGAATTAAGAAGATGACAGTTTAATAAAAAAGAAATTCACATCAGATGTAACAATGAAGATTGAATTTAATAATTCTCCTTAAATAATGTTTAATTCAACACGAAAATAAAATTCTCCTAAAAGATCTTAGAATCAAATCAGATTAAATAAATCTTCAATATATATGAGTCCTAGTCGTAAAATTTCGTATGATTAACTTTTATCGAAAGAAAGCAAAGAACATCATAATTCGAATCACAAATAATCTTTATTAGATTTGAATTTAATTCAAAAAGTAAAGCCTACTATTAATCATAAAATGAAATTTCTAGTAAATGTTTTGGAAAATTGTAGATTATTTGATAATGATGATGGTTTGCAAATATATTTCATTCATGAAATCAATTAAATTCTCTTAAGAGCAAAACTTAAGAAACTCGAATCAATAAAGAAGAATATTCTGAGATCTATTTCTCATGAATTGCTTACAAATTTGAATGCCATTTACGGATTTATAAAATAATGTTAAGACAGACAATTTTTATAAGAATCTTGTTCATTATAATTAGAATAAGCTTTGCGTTATACAAATCTGTAATTATATAAGATTTATGATTTTTTTGATTATAGAGACATATTAGAGGAGGGTCTGATTATGAAATCAGACAAATTTGAAATAAATACTGTAATTTGGGATTGTGTTGATTTATTAAAAGATTAGATAGAGAGGAAATTTATATCAATAAATGTTGAATTGCCAGAAGTTTCTTATATAATAATAGGAGATCGACAAAGATTGTGTTAAGTATTAATAAATTTGATTGCTAATGCAATAAGATTTACTTTATAGGGAGGGATTACAATAAAAGTGTAGAAAAAGGAATATATAGATTCAATGTAAGGAATTGAAGATGTACATTCATTTAATTTTTAAGATACAAATTTGTTATAAGTTTCTATAAGTGATACTGGTATAGGAATGAGTGAAAATGAACTATGTATTTTACGGAAGAAGGTATTAATAATGTAGTAAAGATTAGTTACATCTTTCTGATGAAGATGAGAAAGTGTCTAAATAATCAGTAGGTATTGGTTTAGGTTTATCAGTTTGTAAATAGATAATCAAATTATTGGCTCCAATGCATTAAAATCATCTTTCTGTTGAATCATAATTAGGTGAGGGAACTTAATTTTATTTCGTGTTGCAATATGATGAAGAATAAATTCATTAAGAACAAAGTAATTTATAAAATTCATTTATCCATACTATTCCTTTTTTAGAATAATAAAGTACGCAATAAGTTCGTGTCTTAAATTATAAGAAAAGTGGTAAGACATATATAGGAGAGAAATTAGCAAATATAGAAACTAATATTTGTAAATGCAAAAAAACATTGATTGTCGATGATGAATAATTTAATATCCATATCCTTTCCCATCTTATGAAATAATTTGCTTTCGATGTTGATTTTGCTTTCAATGGTAAATAAGCTATTGAAAAAATAGAAGTTTAATTAGCAAATCGATGCAATAAATCCACTTGCATTGGATATAAATGTATATTAATGGATATAAATATGCCAATTATGAGTGGTTGGGAAGCTGTTTAAAGAATTAGATAAATTGAATATAAAATATAGTTGACTAGAACTATACCTGTCATTGCAGTTACTGCTTTTTGTAGTATTCAAGATTAATAAAGAAGTATTCATGAAGGTTTTAATACTGTATTAATCAAACCTATAACAAAAGAGAAACTCTTTGATACTTTTCATCGACTCAATATTTGATATTTTTTATAGTTCTAATTACTATTTTAAATTATCCTTCATCAGAATTCTAAATAATGTTTCAATTCTTTTTTTAACTATTAATAATTAATTTTAATCAATATGGCATCCTTAGTAAAAAGAGCACATGATCCATATGAACATTTAATTAAGATCCTTTTGTTAGGTAATTCAGGAGTAGGAAAGACTTAAATTCTACTTAGGTATTCTGAAAATAATTTTAGAACCGGATATATGTGTACTATTGGTAAATAAAACAAAATTATAAAATTTTAGGAGTAGATTTCAAAATTAAGAAATTATAGGTGGATGATAGAGTAGTTAAAATGCAAATTTGGGATACAGCTGGACAAGAAAAATATTAGACTTTAACTCAAAATTTTTACAAAGGTGCTATGGGCATTTTACTTGTTTTTGCTGTCAATAATAGAGACTCTCTTAAAGATATTGACAAATGGATGAACTAAATTAAATAACATGCTAGTGAAAATATCATTAAAATATTAATAGGTATTCATCATCAATATATTATATAATTTAGGAAACAAAATTGATCTCCAAGACAGATCTATTACAACTGAAGAAGCTTAATAATTAGCTACAAAATATGGGATCTAATATTTTGAAACTAGTGCTAAAGATGGTATTAACGTTAATGAAGCATTTTTATAAATTGCTAAGTTAATTTTACATTAACATTAAGATTCATTAAATCCTAATCCTAAATAACGTCTCACTAATCATTAAAATGAAATAAAAATAGATTCCTCATGTTGTTGATTATTGTAAAATAAACTTCTAATTTATATTAATAAATTTATAAGAATACATTTTGTTGTAAATATGTAAACTTTTCAAAACACTAAAAAAAATACAAATGTAGGGCTATAAATTTTTTAGCAAAATCTTTTATTTAAAAAAAATTTCTCTATCCATTTTTTCAAATATATATCTCAAATAAATACTTAAACAAATTTTTGTTTTCCAAAAATTGCTAAAATGTCTTAAATATACTTCATAAAAGTTAGAATTCTTCAAATTGTAACCCATTTTCAATCTTTAAATTAATCACAATTTATGCGAAGTGCCAGATTATTATTTGATTGATCTCAAAATTTCCCATTGATTTATAGTCACAATTAATCAAAATCAAATATTTCACTCAATTAATTTTTAGCTATTTTAATTAGTAATCAAGAATAAAATTCTTATTTAATTACAATATGAGTTATTGTAGTTGAGTATTCATGCTAGTTATTTATAAAGGTTGTAGAAAATGAGATGATTTATAAAAGTTGTAGAAAATGAGATTAAGGAATAATTACATGAATTAGAATGATATCATTATTTATATGTTTTTAAATATTTTTTATTAGGCTTGTTAAAAATTTAGAATAATCATAATAAATTCTTCAAGATTTTAAATATAGCAACACCTTGTTATAAAAACTTCAAAATTTTAGAATTGACAATTCGATGGATATTACTTTGACAAATTGAATCTCTTTGAAGCACTTAAATTATGTAACTAATTAAAAATGTGTTGAGTTCAATTGATTAATTTTTACACAGATAATATTTATTTAAGTTTTTCAAAATAAACTTTATGAGTCATACTAAAATAAAAACAGAAAGTGTTGTAAAAGAAGTAGATATAACAAGTTTCTAGAATTTATGTTGTGTTAATAACTATAATGTGGAACTCTATTTATTGCTACTTTCATTCAGTAATCTAGCCTTTTATATATATAATCACACCTATTCAGAATTTGTTCTTATTAAATTTATAATAACATCAAGTTTAACCTTAATAAAGATAACTTTATAGAAGAAGCTTGACCCTATAATTGCAAGATTTATAAAATTTGTTTGTGAAATAGTTTCAATCAGTTAATTAATATCGTATGAAGAATGGAATAGTTTAGCTATACTATCTCTTGTATTGGATAAGGGAATCTTAATTAAAAACCATGAAGATTATAATTCTTTATTAGATTATCTAATCATTAAAGTTTTATGTTTAATTTACATTTCTCTATATTGGAGCAATTAGGTGTTTATCATAATTTTATGCAATACTATTTTACTTGAAACTTATTAAATTATTCTCTTGTATGCAACAAATAGGCAAGTATAAAAATATAATTTAGGATTTAAAAAAAAATAATAATTTATGGAGAATTTGTAAATAAATAATGAAAAAATAAATTAGTAGGAAAATCAAATAAAAAATGAAGAATTAAAAAGGAATGATAATATAATAAAAAATCAAGATTATATAAATAATGAGAATTTAATTATTAATGAAGATCTTTGGATAAAAAGAATGCATGCTATACCAATTTCAATAATTATTTTAAATAAAAAAACACTGGCTATTAAATTCAAAAATGAGACAGCTAGAAAAAATTTTAATACATTATGTTATAATGATAATGAAATTAATGATTTAATAATGAATAAATTGGAATTTACAATATTAGAAGATAGTTTAGAAATGCTGAAAAATTCTAGTAGTTATATTATAAGAAAACAATTTTTAAATAAACCTGTTAATCAATCACATTCTAGTTAATTTGATATAGAAAATTTGAAAAAATTATCTCTTTTCTAAATTTCAAAAAATTTCCTTGCTGGAACTTATAATAATCTTATAAAACTTTAAACAAATTCTGTAGATTTGTATTGTCATTAAATTTTAGATTCTCAATAGTTTTAAATAAATGGTACAATATTTTCAAGTGAAGGAGATGATGAAATAACTATAATATTATCAGATATTTCTAAATAAATGCAATTGTAATAATTTATTGTAAAAGACGAATTTTAAAAGAAAGTATTTTTTTTAAGGTATTTCTTAGGTCATAGAATCACTTTCTCATGAACTTAAAACACCTTTAAATAGTTCAATAAACTTTATTAAATCTGCAATAGCCAATGAGTAATTACCATTATCTATTAAAGAATAATGTTTGGAACCTGCATCAATTGCATTACAATTGTAATCGTATATAATCAATGATGTAATAGACTTTTCATAATTTTACAATAATAGTTTGGATGTTTGTGTAAAAGAATTTGAAATAAAAGATGTAATAAGTGAAATTACAAGCATTTTCAATTTATAGTTTTAGGAAAAAGGATTGAATTTTGTAATCGATTTAACTAAGAATACTTCAACCCGTATGTCAACTGATTATAATAGACTTATGTAAATTTTGGTAAATGTAATTTAAAATTCATTAAAATACACATATAAAGGTGGGGCAATTTTAAAAATAAAAAATTTGGTAGATGATGTAATTTAGTTTTCTGTTTCAGATACTGGAATTGGTATTAAATCAGATATGATTAAAAAGTTAAACACTTATGTGAATTAAGTTGAAAATTTAAAACATATTTCAAAATTAAAATCATGGAATGGAATTGGTTTACTTATTTCAAGTATTTTATTACATTAATTGAATCCTTAATTATAAGAAACTTTTTCAATAAAATCTAAATTAAATAAAGGAACAAAATTCAAATTTAAAATTAAATAAATTTTGATTGATGAACTCAATAATTTCACTGATGACATCTCAAATAAAAAATCTGTTAAATTTCTTAGAAACTCAAAAAAGAACTATCATAATAATTTAGTTGGCACAGTTATCTATGGTAATGAAAATGCATTAACTTCTTCGAATCTTGGATTAAATGGTAAGTAAATAACTTCATTGAATAGGATGTTAAAAGCAAGTACTGATTATGATTAATAATCTATTGAATCTGAGAACAAATAATAGAATTTATCTGAACAATATATTTTATTGGAAAATTAATAACACAATTTTATCTTAAATATAAAAAATGAAAAGCAATTGAGTGGATCTTTAGAATAGCAATCTATTAAATCATCATCGATGAAGTAATAAATATTTTTCAATATTAGATCAAGAATTTTAAGTTATACTTAGTTAAAAATGATGGAAAGATAAAGTAATGATTCTGCATTACAAAACTTTAAGAACAAATTATGTTGTAAATGTAGAAGGATTATGTCTGTTGATGATGAAATTTTTAATTAAAATTCAATAAAATTATTAATAGAGAGATTTGGTTTTGAAGTGATAATTGTAAATTTAGATTTCTTATATAAGGTATATAATGGTTTTGAGGCAATTTAAAAAATATAGTAATTATAAAAATGTTCATAAGAATGCGAACTTTTGAATTTCATTTTAATGGATTATTCTATGCCAATAATGGATGGTATTGAATGTACAATTTAATTAAAGAGAATGATGAAAGAAAAAATAATTCCAAATATAAATATTATAGGATTAACTGCATTTACTAGTAAATTAGAGATTGAAAGTTGTCTAAATGCTGGAATGCTTGAGGTACTTTTCAAACCTTTAAAGCTCAATGACTTTTGTGAGCTACTAACATTATTATGATTATTTTTATTATATATAGAGTATTTATAATCATAGTGATGCTAATACATCTTTTAACTCTTAAATTTTTAGAGGTTTAGATAAAACATCGCTCATACCTGCTATTAAACAATTTTTAATATCTTACTGGCCTGTAAAAGCAGTCAAACCAATAATGGGAATTTCAGGGATTATAGATTCTGACATTAGTTTTTTCAATTCTTTTGTTGTTGCTATTCCATCTTTTCTTGGCATCTAATAATCCATTAATATTATAGTTAATATATTACAACCTAAACTACATGGTTTTAAATTTAATATTAAATTAATTGCATCTTCACCATTATATGCTAATTTAACATCAAATCCTATTTATTATAAAAGTCTTTCAACTGATTTTTAATTAAATATTTCATCATCAACAGATAAAATATTATTACAATTACATTTATTTTTTTTAGTTGCCAAAGTCTTAAATATATCTTCTCTATATTAAGTTTCCATCTTTCTAAATTAATTCAAATTTACTAATTACGATTTTTGTGATTTATATGATTAAAATAATGGATTTTTATTTGTTATTGCTATTTTTTAACTTGATTTTATATCTGTAATTAAAATAGGTTAAATTTAAACTAATTAAGATATATTAGCATCAGGTGAACTAAATTAAATTTTAGGACTTTTTGACAATTCTGAAAAATCATCCAAAGTGTTAAAAGCCGAATTCAGAAATCTTTCACTTTTTTTCATATGTTAATTTACTTAAGTAATATCTTATGCTAAATAAATTGTTCCATTCATTGGTAATATTTAACTAAGAGAATTAGATTTTAAAGATTTCTTAACACTTTAAGATTATCTAAGCGTATTTTTAGCACTCAATGATTATTTTATTGTATTTTATTTAGAACTATGATTAAAATTTAAAATATAGAATTTTATCTTAGTTCCTTTATTAAATCCTGTTGATTCAATCTAAATTGATTTTTAATTTGATGGACATAAACTTTAATGCAATAATGCTACAATCAACAAACCAAAACCTTTCCATGCTTTAAAAGTTTAAAAGTCTTTACTTTCTTCTACATTTTTAAGAGTAACTCTAACTTATTCTAACACATTTGGAGCTATTCCTATTCCTGAATCCTAAATCACTATTTTCAAAACATCATTAGACATACTGCTAAATTTTAATTATATAACTCCACTAGAAGTGTACTTAAGTGAATTCTACAAAAGATTTACTAATATTTAAGTAAGTCTAGTCTGATCTGTACTAAAATACTATAAATAATTTTTTTTTAAATCTAAATTAAAAGCTATTTTCTTCATATCAAATTAAATACTAAATAAAGATGTCAATTCACTTAAGAAATCCTAAACAGAAAATTCAGTAACATAGAGTTCTAATTAATTTGCATTATAATTTTAATAGTCTATGATGTCATTTATTAAGTATGATTATAGTTTTAAAGAATTCACTGCTGGCTCAAGAGTTTGCAATTTCAATTTATCTTCAATTGAACTATCAGTAATAGAAGCCTCTAAAAAATTAATTGCACTGTTTAATGGTGTTCTTAATTCATGTGAAAATGATTCTATTATCTCAAATATTTATAATTATTTACTTTGCTTTTAAATTCCTCTTTAACAATAAATTATTAAATTTCATTTTATTTTGTTGTGTCATTTATTGTTACGAAAAATTCATCATCTTTATCAGCTAAAATAATTTTAGCCTCTAATTAGTATTTGGCTCCTGATTTTTCTGTTTATTGACAAAATAGCTCAATAACGTCTTTTTATAAATTATATGTTTCGCTTTTTATTGAATTCAAGATTTCTATCAAAGTTCTTTTTTGCATTAAATCATATGAACTCAATTACGTTATGCAGGATTTCTAATTTAATACATTTGATGAATTTGATTTTTTTTATTTTAATTTAATAATGTTTGTAGAAGACAATTATAAAAATTCTTAGTGATCTGATAATAGGGAAAAATGTAGTTTATTTAATATTAAATCCTCTAATTCTTCTTCATTGATAAAACTATCACAAAATTATTTAAATAAAGTCTAATTTTTATATGTAATTTATAAAGTTTCTTTAGATATCATTAAAATTGATAACGGAATCGCATAAAATCTTTTCTTCCAAACATCTTCCCTTTAACTATTTTCTCCTCTTAAATTTACACTTTGGACTACTTATTCATAATCAATAGGTAATTTATAACTAATTAATGATTATTTCTATTCTTTTTTCTTAAAAACGAAACGATTTCTAAAAATTTCTAAAATTATTAAACATGAATTTATTGTTATTGCTAAAGGCAATTTAGAAAAAATACAAATTAAACTTACACCTATTACTTTTATTAATATTTTCTCAATCACCTTTAATTTAATTGCAACTTTATTGTTATTATCAATTTAATCATATGCAAATGGTAAAATAGCAAATAGATTAATGTCATCATTTAAACAAATGGTTGAAATCTAAAATATTTTTATCAAACATATCAAGCATAATAATAAATTTTACTGTATTTTCTTTATGTATATGAGGGATAGCATTAAAATAAGAATAAATACAATAATTCTGATAAAGTTGAGAATTGTAGTCTAATTGTTAAAAATTAATACAATAATTTCAACCAAGATAGCCATAATCATATACATATAAAATTCCCAAATTATATTTAATTAAGGTTGAACATGTTTTTTTTTTATGGTTTTTGTTGTTTTCATTTCATCTACTTTCTCATTTTGATTAAATTTAACTTTTATAGAGGGAGTATCAATTGAATTATTTATTGATCTCATTTTTTTTTAAAATATAAAATAAAATGAATATAAATAGTCAAAAATTGAGTATTCCAAATATGATTGTAATACTAATTGTTTAATATTCAAAGAAATTTATATTTGCTAAAATATGATTAGATTTCTAATCGTAATTATTCACTTTTAATCAATTATTACACTACAACTTTAGGAAATTGATGTAAAGTAAGGTGTGACGATATTTAACCTGACCTAAAAACGATTTAATTAGACGTTCTAATTGAAAATATTAAAAGAAGAAACATTTAGATATCTATTAATTGAGTTATTTGTTAAATTTACATCTAAATCATCAGCAAACTTAGTTTTATTATAGTAATATGGAAATGCTCCATTTTATGATTTAAAGTCTTAAAAAAAACGAATACTTTGTGATAACTTTGATGTGAATGGGTAAAAATTATTGACTATTAAGTAAGGCAATAGTTATCAAAAAAATATCATTATTTACAATTAAACTTGGAGGAGAATAGAAATAAAGAATCATATTTGACAATTCTCACAAATAAGACTTTAAATTATTAGTTAGTATTTACAGTTTCTGATATACAGAAATGTCCTAATAATTGTAACAATAGGGGATAATGTATAGTAAAATATTAATTAATATTATTACAAAGAAAGGGAAGTGTTAATGTAAATAAGGATTTATAGATGAGGATTGTTTTTAATCTGCAGAGTTTTTTTCACCTTTTATAAAGTCAAAGATTTCAATATCTTAAGAATAATACATTTATACAATTTTCAACACTACTACTAATTATAGATTAAGCCTTTCATTTGATTTAGAGAATAAGACAAAATCAAAAATTAATATATAAATGTTAGTTTCATAACATCATAATCTTCCATACAATATCAAAAATAACTTTAATTAAACAGTTTAGGATCAGAAAAGGATTGAAATTAAGCTATTAAAGGATAATTATTTTTAAAGTAGTGGAGAATTTTCTCAAAGTTTTTTAGTTATTAAATTATAATCTTAAGAAAAGATTAATTATAAAATAATAATAGACTTTTAAACATAATACTTTTAATAAGGAGAAGAACTATTAACTATTATTTTAGTTGTTTGTTTTGCTTTATTTCTGATTTTTATTATTATATCCATACTTATTTATTGTTTTAGAAGACAAAATATTGAATCATAAAATAAATATTAATTTTAAATTCCTTAGTAAAGTGATATAGAGAGTAATAGAGAATGTTCAATTTGTTTAGTTGATTTTATAACAACTAAAAAAGCACTTGAGCAATGTGTTTAAACAGATTGTAAACATATATTTCATAAAGAATGTCTAAATCAATGGTTAAAATATCGATAAACTTGTCCCATATGCAGAGTAGCACTAAAATGATAAACTTTAATTTGTGGATGAATTTATGAGAAAAATAAAATATTACTTCTATATAGATTGAATCTGAAAAATGTAATAATAATTTGGTCTCTGTATTTATCTAAATTACTATAAATAAATGAATAGTTTGGTATATTATAATAAAATTATATTAATCACAATGGCAACTCGTTCATTAGTTCCAACTTTTATAATGAAAACTTTTGAAATGCTCGAAGTAATTAATGTTTAAAAATCTAGGATTAATCGATTTCTCATATCGTTTCTTGGACTGAAGAAGGATTAAGTTTTGTAGTTAAAAGTCAAAAGCTATTACAATAATAAGTTCTGCCATAATATTTTAAACATAGAAATTATTCTAGTTTTCTAAGGTAAGGACAAGAATGATTAGTTAGACAATTGAATTTATATAATTTTAAAAAGAGTAAACATTAGGAAGGCTAAGAGTTTAAACATAAATGTTTTCGTAAAGGAGTGAAGTATAATATTTAAGTATTATCAATAGATAGATGTTGTAATTCATTAAACGAAGAAATAATGATGATGGAAATTAAGAATCTATTAATCCTAATCAACCATGTATTTTATTTACATTATTATTTTAATTAGCTGCTAAATTAAAAGAAGAATAAAATATTTTAAGAGTTTGTGCATCTGATATTAAAGATACAAATACAAGATTAGATGAAGACATGCAAATATTAAAATAAAAGAGTGGAGTACTTTTGGAAGAAATGTGGAATCTCAAAAAGGTTTAAGCTCCTATTATAATAGTTATTGCATAGTCAATTTGATTAAGTGAATCATAAATTGGAAAGAATAGATATCATTATTGGGGCAATGTCTTAACATAAAAAATTCAAAAGTAATTCATATATATTAAAAAAAGATATCTCTTAGTATTTTACAACTAAATTCTTACAAAATGAACTTCACACTTTAGAAACTAATTTAAATTAGCCACTATTTGAGTCACCAAAATAAGAAGTTGATGATTAGGAATAGATTAAGGCTTTATTCGAAGAATTATAAAATCTTAGCAAACCAATTCATTTTGATTGAATATTTTGTTCAATTTTAAAGATTATAATAAAAAATATAAAATGTTGATACAATATTATTTTTGTCTAAATTATAAACATATTATCAATCATTCAATTGCATTATAGTGGATAAATGAAAAAAAAATCATCTTAAATTTGGTAATTTGAGAAAATTATTTATAAAATGACAATTTAAAATTTATATTATTGAATTAATGAATATAAGCTTTAATTCATATTGAATAAAAAGTATAAAGAAGATTATATTTAAATAATTCAGAATAAATAATTATAATGAAAATTATAACATAATTTTTAGATTATTGATAATATATTTTTGATTGGAATATTATTATTGTTAATTATTAAAATTGTATAAACTAGAATAATTTAAATAAATAAAACCTGAATCGTAAATTTATGTTTGTTATTTAATCTTATATGCATTTGTCTTAGATTCAACGAAAAATACTTTAAAAAATATTATAAACTGTATATCGAATTAATAAAGATAAAAAAAGTTTCTATGAAGAAGTTTTAACTATTACATTTTATTTTGTAACCTACTTTGGTACTTAGGTGAAATATTAACTAAATTCATCAAATATTATCACAAAGAAATTCTGATAGCAAAGCATATTGATTTTGAGGAAATTCAATAGAAACTTTAGCAAAATATGTAATTAAAAGAGTAATTGTAGAGATCGAATATGGTATGGTGTTGTTTATTAGCTTATATTTGTTAATTAATTTACACAAATATCAATTTGGTAGAAAAAGTTTTCAATAGTATTTTCTTTTTGATATTCTTAATATTTTTGGAAAATTAATTTTTTTGGGTGGAATTCAAAATTTTATTAGGATTATAGTTAATGAAATAATTATCTACAAAATAAGGTATTATAAAAGGGATATCAAAAGTTTAGCTACTAAGAATTATTTGTTGACATAAGAGAAATAGTTTACAATATAAATCTGCTTTTAGGGCTATAATTTTAATATATTATTGGTTTTTAAACTTAAATAATTAGTTAAGTAAACATCTGAATGATAGAAAACTGTTTCCTGTATTTGTGAGTGATAACTTAGAAAGAGATAATGATATATTATATGTATGATGTTGAGATAATGAAGAAGATTAATTAGGAAATATATTAATTATTAAAAAAGAATGTTATAGAGTCCCTGGTGTAAATGATTTAGTGATACAAAAAGAAAAAATATTTTATTAAATTAAATAACTGATGATGCAGAAGAAGCTTACTTAGACGAATAGACAAGCTAAAATTTAAGAATTCGTATTCCTTTTTCATAAACTAGACTCCATCCTAATTGATTTAAAAACAATTATCAGGATAGATTTTTGAAGATGCTCATCCAAAAATAAAAATAATTGAATTTTAGAATCTTGCTGACTTCTCTTCTCAACCAGTGAGTAGTGTACCAATTGATGAACCATTGTTTGATCCAATTCCACCGATTATTTAATTTACAGACTATGAGGTACAAATTCCTCTTTAAAAGCAAACAAGCCATTGTAAATAAAGGAGAAGATTTTCAAATTGCGTAACAAAGATCGGGTGGCTAGAAGGGTTAAAATATATAAACCTGATTCTCGTTTATTTTAAGTTGTGCCTTAAGGTACAAATGGAAAAGATGCAGGAACAGGAACTAAGGCATATATTTTATAATTATATTCAATTAGGTAGCTCCAGGTATGGAAACTAATTTCATTATTCGTTTTTCTCCTGAATCAAAATCAGATTATAATTATGATGTTATTGTTGAAACAGAAAGAGAGAAATTTGTTGTTCCAATTGTAGCAGTAGGTAAAAGAGCAATGATTGGTAAGACATTATTTAAATTCTATAGACTTTCCTGATTCTCTTGATTTTGGAAATTGTCCTGTCAAATATACAACAGAAAAACCAGTTATCATTAGAAACTTAGGAGAAAAGACTACAAAATGGTTTTTAAAACTTCCCTTAGGTTTTGATGCTGATAAAAGAGAAGGAGTTTTAGAATATGGTAAAAATGAATAAATTGTTATCAAGTAATAAAGTTTATTGTATAATAAATAGATTCTTTCCAACTGAGGCTAGATCTTATAAGAATAAAGCTATTTTATAGTATGATAATATGGAAGCTTATGTTCCAATAATTGGTGTAGCTCATAATGGAAATGTTTATTTATCTAAGAGTTAGATTAATATGACTGAGGCATTTATTGGTCTCTAATTACAATAAACATTATAAATAATAAATAAGTCTAATGTGAAAGTAGATTTTGAATGGAGAGCATTTGCAACTGAAAAGGAAGAATAAGAAAAGAAGAATAGATTAAGAAATTAATTAGAAGAGGAAGAAGCTGAAGAAAGGATGTTAATAAAAGAATTAGTATCAAATGAAGGTGTACATGAAGAATTAGAATTAGAAGAAGATGAAGATAGTGAAGAGGAAGAGAGAGATGAAAAAGCGATTATTTTAAAGAGATAGAAAAAAGCTGAATTATAATTGGCAAGGAAATATAGAAATATTCGAAAAGCAATTGAAGATGATTTACTACTATTTATTGATGATATATTTACAATAGAACCAACTTAAGGATAAATTTGGCCAAATTCAGAGATGACAGTAACAGTAACATTTGTTCCAAGAAGTGCATTTCTGTATTAAACAGTTGCATATTGTAATATATCATGTTCAGAAGAAAGATTACCATTAAATTTATATGGATAAGGTATGGGTCCAAGAGCATTTTTAAGTGTTTATGAAGTTAATTTAGGAGATGTTTTTGTTAATGAAATTCATAAGACTGAAGTAGTGATTGAAAATAGAGGAGAAATAGAATGTAAATTTGAATTAATGCCTAATGAAAGAGCATTTGGTAAAATGTTTAAATTTGATGTTGAAAGAGGAGTATTAGCTGTTGGTTAAAGAATGCCATTTACAATTACATTTAAATCTAGTATACCAGGTGAATTCAAAGAAACTTTTAGATGGAAATTGGAAGGATCAACAGATTAATTAACAATACTATTTATAGGACATGTTATAGCACCTACATTTAATTTTTAAGATGAGAAAATCTAATTTGGTACTGTTAGTTATTCATTTGAGTAAACAAAGACTATTAAAATGACTAACACATCTACTGTGGCATTTACATATGAACTTAAAATTCCTGGAGATGGTAAATTAGCGGAAAGAGAATTTGAAATTGAGCCAAGAAGAAATACTATTTAACCTAAAAATTTTGATGTAATAAAAGTTACTTTTATCCCAAAATAAATTAAAACTTATGAATAAGTTATGGTTGTTGATATTGAAGGTGTTGGATAAGATATGTTGTCTATTCCAATTACAGCTGATTGTTAAGCACCAAGAGTAGAATTAAGACCTAGTGATAGATTGGCTTTTAATAAAGGAGAGGATTAAAAAGTATTTTTAAGAAATCCTTGTAAATCAAGAGTTGATTTAATTAATACATCTGAATTACCTGCTAAATTTGTAGTATTACCTTAAAATGATGAATATAAAGTTTTAGCTGATTATACAGTAGAACCATCAAGTGGTAAGATTAATGGTAATTCTACTATGTCTTTAGAGGTAACATTGACAACTAAAAAATTATCTGATATTACTTTACCTTTATAAATTAACATTGTAGGAACTAATAATGGATAACCACATGTAATAACAATAGTAGCATTTTCAGAAGGACCTAAAGTAAAAACATCTAAAACAGAGTTAGATTTTGGAAATGTTGAAGTTTTAAAGGATTATTCTCTCAAATTAACTTTAACTAATGATAGTGATATTGAAGCTGATTTCCATGCATTTACAAAAAATAAAATATCTATATTTAAACCAATCTAAAAACATGGAATTATTAAACCAAAAGAAAGTTGTGAAATTGAAGTTCTTTGTAGTGCTGATGATGCTGTTAAGGTTTCTGATGTGCTTCATTTTGTAATCAAAGAAGGTGAGGATGTTGAAGTTTAATTAAAAGCTAAAGGCATAGGTTCTACAATATTTTGTAAAGATGATTTATCATCTGTTAATATGGGAGTTAATTATACTCATAGAAAAGTTACTAAAGAAATCTTTGTAGAAAATAAAGGAAGGAAATAATAAAAATTATAATGGACTTAAAAAAAACCGTAATAAAAGAAAGAAGATTAAGATTAAAAAAATAATAATAATAATAATAATAAAGCACCTCCTCCACCAGAAGAAGAATCAGTATTCTCTATTGCTCCTGATACTATTGTATTACCACCTAAACATGGTATTATGTTTTAATTTAGAGGATATTCTCAAAAAAAGGGTAAGATATAAGAGATATTTATGTTAAATTCAACTATTGGAACAGAAAGAAAGGCTAATCTATTATTTGCTACTACAATTGAAGGTGATTTCATTTAACCAACATTACAATTTTCAGAGAGAAAACTTTTCTTTAAATATTCTTGGGAAAAGGGTGTTCCGTTTATGCCTATATCAAAAAATCTAGAAATCACTTGTGCTTGTCCTCTACCAGTTAATTTTGATTTAAAGTGTTAATAACCTTTTACAGTCAATTAGGATAAATTATAATTGAATCCTGGAAAAAATGCAGTTGTTAGAATTGATTTTGATCCTGCTTTTAAATCTGATCGTAAATCAGGAGATTTAGAAGGAAAATTATAATTATCTCATTATGAACATCCTCATAAGGATTTGATTGATTTAATTGGTTAAGTACATTTTCCAAATTTAATTATGGAAACAAACTTAATTAATTTTGGTTCTATTTTATATGATACAACTAAAAAGATGGTAATGACGATGAAAAATTAAAGTGAGATGGCATTAAATTATGAATGGACATTTGTAAGTGAGGAATTATCAACATAAGGATAATAACCAAATATACCAATAAATGAAATATTTGATATTTTACCATTAAGTGGATATATGGAACCTGGTTCAGAAGAATAAGTTGAATTTGTTTATAATGCAATTGGAGGATAGAGATTTAAAACTACAGCAGTTTGTCATGTAGATGGTGGTCCTGAATATGAAGTTACTTTAGTTGGTGATAGTAGTTTATTATCTTCTAAAATGAGCACAACTTTAATTGAATTAGGTGATGTGAGATTTTGTGAGTGGGTTTCTAGAGAATTTACAATTGAAAATACAGGAAAGGTTACATTCGAATTTAAAATAGATTTAAGACATGTTAAAAAGAAAGGATTTGTAGATGTATAACCATAAAATGGAAAAATTGCAGGAGGAGAGAAACTTAGAATCACAGTAAGAGTCTCTCCTGTTATACCTGCTGAATTCAAAGAAATAATATTGGTGTAAATAGGATATTATGAACCAGAACCAATTACTATTATAGGTAGAGGTGTCTATCCTTCTATGGTTGTCTAATTACCTAGAGCAGAGAATCCATTATTTTAATAAAAATTTGATGTTGAAATTACAAAGAAAAAAGCTGATTTAGAAAATTAAATTAAGAGAGCTTAATTATTAGCTAAAACATCTAATTAAAAAGTTTAAGTTAAGACTTTAGAATAAGTATAATTAGAGGTAGAAAGAGATATAGATAGATTTGTATTTTGTGAATAAATTAAAAAAACTGTTTTAGATAAATAAGATGAGAGAACACACTCAAGAGATTAAAAAGAAAAGTTTTATGATAATGTAATTTTGGCTACTTATATTTGTGATTTTGGAAATGTGGTTTTAAATTCTATTCGATAAAAAACAATAACAATCAATAATCCTGGAACACTCCCAGTTGAATTTGTTTTAGATGGTAAGTATTTCAAACCTTAAGGTTACAATATTGTTCCAGAAAGAGTTTTGAATTTACCTAGTGGTGCTAACATCACTTTGAATATTTAATATTAAACAAAAAAGAATATGGGATTTGGTCCTACAAAAACTGTTGTGCCTATTGAATTGAAGAAGGGACCAAAGTTTCATCTAGAATTAGTTGCCAATATCACTATTCCATAAATTGTAATTGAGAATTCTGCTGATGGTTAAATCGATTTTGGAAAAGTTCTTATTGGATAAAAGAAAATCATTTTCTTGAGATTTGTAAATGATAAAGAAATTGATTGTGAATGGTCATAATCTACTAGACAAGAATTGACTGCTGATAAAAAAGAAGAACCAAGATTTGTTTTAGTTCCAAATAGTGGTATCATTAAATCAGGAGATAAATAATTGGTTGAAGCACATTTTACTCCATTAATTGAAAGAAATTACTCCTAAAAGTTCACTTTAAATATTAAAGAAAATGCTACACCCTATATTTTAAATCTTAAAGGTACTGGTACAAGTATTAATTTATAATTCAATCCTTCATTGATTAATATAGGACCAATCTTACCATATGATAAATTTGCTCATTCTATATTAGAAATTAAAAACCCTACTGAATTTGATACTGAATTATTCTCATTAGATTTTGATACCCAATATCTTTAAGATGATGAAATTATTAATAGTTATCCTTAATTAGAACATACAGATTTTGTTTTAATGCCTGTGAGATAACCTGGTTAACCTATATGGGTAGATTTCTAAAAAGCATTTTCTAGAAGTAAAAGAAAAGATTAAATTTTGAATAAGTTATAAGATCCCAATGTTGAAAACAAAGAATAATTATAAAAGGAATTAGATGATATCGTTGTACAAGAAACTATGATAAAAGTTGAATATCCAAAGAAAGTTAGTGATGATGTTTTGAAAAATATTGTTATCATGGGGCCTCCAAAGTGTGGTAAGACTCATTTAGCTAATTATTTGGAATAAACACATAGAAGAAAAGTAATTAATTTGAATGAGTTAGTTCAATGGAATTAAGAAAATTAGACATAAGCCTATCAATAATTAGAGTAATATTTATAATAAAGATAAAATGAAATTCAATTTGTATAATAAGAGAGAGAAAAATTATTAAAGAAAGCAGGAAAGAAGTCTAAGGATTTAGAAGATAAATGGGGACCTATTCCTTTACATTTGTATGAATATTTAAGTGAAGAGATCATAGTAAAATTGTTAAAAGCAAGATTGGTTCATGAAGATTGTGGTGCTGGTGCAATATTTGATAATCTTTAATCTAAATATTGGCCTAATGAATTATATTTGATGAAATGTATAATGGAAATAGATTCTCATTTATAAGTGGTTGTTTTAAAAGAATAGTATGATCAATATGGTTATGAGATTTAGAAATTAATAGAATGGCCAGGAATGGAGAAATTAGCAGAAGATGATAAACCAAAGAAAGAAGAAATAGTTGAACCTATTCCAACATCAAAGGACAAAAATAATAAATTATAAACTAAAAGAGGAAAGGATCAATCTTAGAGTGTAAGTAAGAAACAAGAGAAACCTAATGTTACATAATTATAATTATAATAATAATAATAATCAAGATAGAAGTCAAGACCAAAATCATAACCTAAATCAGCAGGAAATTTAGTGGAATAAAATTATTATGATGTATTTTATCCTGGTAGTTTTGAAGATGAAATACAAAGATAGAATTTTAATGAATTAATAATAAAAGTAAAAGCTTTAATAGAAAATACATATCATGAGAAAATAGAGATAGCAAGTAAAATTCATGATCCTGTATTTGATGAAGGAAAGAAAGAAGAGAAACCATAGAAACCAGCAAAGAAAGGTGATAAACCACCTGAACCAGAAGAACCAAAAGTAGAAATTATAGATTATACACATTTATAAAAAGGAGAAAGATAATTTAATGAAGTTCCTTTTCATTATAATTTACCATAATTATGTCAAACAGGATTATAGATAATAGCAGCTCCAATATATCCAAATCCTAATTCTCTACCAATACCTGATCCAATTTATCATTAGATTGTAATGAAAAAGAAAGATAATCTTAATTAATCAATTTAAACAGGTAGAAAAAAGACAGATACAAAAGAGTCATCTATACATTAATCTAATACAACACTTACATAGACATTAAAATATTTTAATATTCTCACACCTAAAGATATGTACGTGAAAGATCCAAAGATGTAATCACAATAAAAAACAGAAAATGTCGATGAGGATAAATAAAATCTTCAAGAAGAACCAAATAAACATTTAGAAGAGATCAATTCACCAGGTAGGGAATAGCCATAGCATCCTGATCAACTCAATAAACCTATTACACCATCTGTTAAAGCAAGAGCTAATGTTACTTCTAGATCAATTGCAAATGTAAGTAAAAGATCACAATAGTAAAAGAACGCAGAATCAACTTAAAATAACGATTAGAAGTATAATTTTAAACTTGAAGATTTAATTTAAAAATAATACCGATGGACAATACCTGCTGGAAGAACTTTAATTTTAGTCATATAATTCTTTACTAAGCATACTGGTGGATTTGAAGGGCGATTAAATTTTGATAATTTCTTTTCTATTAAAAAGTCTGCTGCTGAAGTAAAAGGAATTGCTGATTATCCATCTTTAAGTACATTACCAAAATAACTCTTTTGGACTGTAAAGAAATCTAGGCCTATTAATGCACCTGATTCATACTTAAATAAAGTTTATGTATAAAATGAATAATCCTTTGATTTTGGACCTTTGTTGATTGGTAAATCTGATAAGGTAGCAAATCGTGCAATAAATAGTACAACGTTTAGATTATCAAATTCTGGTAAATTTGATACAGAATTACAATTTTCTCTCTTGTCAAGTATTCAAGAGAATAAAGAAATATAAAAAGGAGTATTTTCATTAGATTTGGATATTTCAAAAATCTAATTGAATAGTGTTCCATTAGAATTGAGAGTTTGGGCATTTCCAGATAAACCTTAAAAATTTAAGGATGATTTGATTGTTTAAATAAAAGATAATCCTTTACCTCTCATTATTCCTATGGTATGTACTGGTTGTAGACCAACTATTGATTTAATTAATCCTGATGTCAAATTTGAACGATTGTTAATTTCTTAATCTGATGCTAGAACTGTCACTATAAAAAATACAGGAATGATAAATGCAAAATGGAAATTAACAGGAATAGAATAATTAGAGGAGGAATTTTAAGTTATAAATACTTCAGGTGAATTAGCACCTACAATGGAAGCTAAAATTGAAATTCGATTTAGGGCTATCAAGGAAAGAAAATTAAATCTAAAAATAACACTTGAAGTTGAGGATGTTGAAAATATGAATATAAAATAAGATCCTAAAATTATAAATGTAGATGCTGAGGCATTTTAAATTTAAGTTGATATTAAATATCCAACACCAGAAAATATTTTAGATTTTGGTAGTGTCAAAGTGGGTGATTTTAAAGATCAAATTTTATAAGTGAAAAATATTGGTTAATATTTAGTTAAAATTAAATGTCTAATCAAAAAGAAACTTTTCACTTAATTATTTTAATTAGAACCTATGGAAACAGATTTAAATCCTGGATAATAAAAAGATATTTTAATAAGATTTTGTGGTGTAAAGGAAATAAAGATGAAAACAACAAATGATACAACTGATTTATATTTAGAAATTTTGGAAGGTAAAACGTAAGAAATTTATAAACCAGTTCCTATTAATGTATAATTTAATAGTGTTTATTCAAAATATTCAATAAATCCATTAAAAAATATAAATTTTGGTCCAATATAATTTAATGAATCAAAAGTAAGACATTTAGAAATAAAAAATGAAGGATAATTTGAATTCAATTTTACTATATTTGACTATGCAAATGAAGAATTTAGAAAGTAATTACTTGAACAATAGAATAAGGAAGCTTAGGAAAAGAAAGAATTAATGAAAGCAATGCCTTCTTCATTGGCACCAGTAGATCCGAAGAAAGGACCAAAGAAAGATGATAAGAAATAGGAAAAGAAATAAGGGAAACCAGGAAAGAATGATCCACCTCCTGGATAATTGAAAATAGGTTAATGGACAATTTTACCAAGTGTTGGTACAATAGCACCAGATTCATCTTGTACAGTAGAAATCACATTTGCAGGATAGGGTTAGAAAAACTATGAATAAAAGTTAGCGATTGATATTATTAATCGTAATCCAGAAGATTAACCAAATGGAATTGAATATGAAGTTTTAAGTGAAAGTTGTATACCAGGAATTAGTACAATAACTTATGAATCTATTTTTGAAGAGCAAGTAGTGTTGTAATCATAATTAAATAATCTATCTAATTTAATTAATTCTAATGTATTCTTTATAGAAGAGAAAGTATTCAGTTTTGGAACATTGGTTCCATCTAAAGTTCCTGATGGAGTGGTTGAAAGATTTAAACTTACAAATCCTAATAAAATTCCATGTAGTGTTAAATTAGATACAAGAAGAAGATAAAATTATCCAAATGATAACTTTGCATTTGAAGTCTTACCAAAATAAGTTAAAATAGCACCTCATGAAAGTGTCTATATTAAAGTAGCTTTCAAACCAACAATAATGGCTCAATATTATGGTATTTTTGAAGCCATTGTTGAGAATGGTGAACAAAGCCCTAAAACTCATAAATTATTATTTGATTTAAGAGGAGAAGGTGCTTTACCAACATTAAAATTAGAGAAACCAAAAGAATGGTTAGATGAAAGAACACCTGTTGTTAAATTTGGCAGAGTTAGATTAGGCAAAACTTTATCAATGCCAATTGTATTAAAGAATGATGGTTAGATTCCAGCTACAGTTAAATGGGATTTGGCAGCTGTTAATGAACATTTTAGATTTTTAGATTAAAACACTTTTACTTTAACACCTAAGACTACGGCTACATTTAATATTGAATTCACTCCAAAAGATGTTGGACTTAAGTAACATTATTTTGTAATGTAAACCTTATTGAATCCATATGAAGTTACTAAAGTAGCAGTAACAGGTGAAGCATTTTAAGAAGATATTGTATTTGAAAATTTAGATGATGAAGTTCAATTTGGAGATTGTATTATCAATGCAGAAAAGAAAATACAGTTTTATTTGAAAAATAATGGACCCAACACAATTAGATTTTAATGGAACACGTAAGGATGTGAAGATTTTTCTTTTATTCCAAGATAGGGTCATTTGAATACTAAGGAATCTAAACCTATTACATTAATATTCAAATCTAATAGAAGTATCATCCATAAATCATTTGCCTTGTAATGTGACACTAAATAAATTAATAAGAAAACTTAATCAGAATGGGATGATAGTATGGCAACAACTAAATATGTCACACTAACAGAATATAATTGGTTGATGAAAAGAAGAGAAGAAGAGGAGGCTCGTAGATTAGCAGAAGAGGCTGCTAATAAGAAGGGAGCTAAGAAGGTTGATAAGAAAGCAGCTAAATAAGAAATAATATAACCACCTTAGCCTGAACCTGGAGAGGAAGCTAATATTCCAATATCAGATCCATTACCAGAACCAGAATATCAAGCGATAGATAAGAGTGATAAAAGTATGCCATTGAAAGTGAATGCAATTGCTGATTTCGCTAAATATGAAATAGATTAAAGAAGTATTTACTTTAAGGAGACATTGATGTATACAACAAGGGTCCATTAATTAAAATTAAAGAACACTTCTTTAATATCAATAAATTATAATTGTAAAATAGTTTCAGCAGAGACTGGTGCTATAGATCCTGGATATTTCTATGTTTATCCAAAATAAGGAAAGATAGCTAGTAATAGTGATGAGATGTTTACTGTTAAATTTAGTCCAACTGAAGTAGATGAATCGAATGAGAGATTGTTAGTAATATCTATAGATAATTTGGATCCAAATTAAGAGAAATTGATAGTTGAATTAGATGGATAGGCAGAAAGACCAATTTGTCATTTTGAATTACCTCCTAGCAATTATAGAGACAAGAAACCAGATTTAGAAGCTAAATATAATGTGATTGAATTTGAGAGTTTGGGATGTAAAGTTAAAAATACTAAGCGATTTTATGTTGTGAATCCAACATCTGTTGGATATGAATATGAATGGAAAAGAATTGATGATGAGAAGAATTAAAATGCTAATTATTTTAAATGTATAACTATAAAAGGTGTAGTGTTGTCAGGTAAGAAATCTGAAATAATTTTTGAATATTCTCCTGACACACAAGGATAACATGAAAGTTATTGGGTATTTGAGATTCCATAAGAACATATAGTTTAATATTTTCTCATAACTGGAAGTGTTGTTGAACCAAATGTAATATTTAATGTTGGTAAAGTTAATTTTGGACCTTTATTGGTTTAAGGAAAGAATAAGGAAACAGTGATTCTAAAGAATCTTGAGGATGTTCCTTTATCATTTTAATTTGATAAAGAATCTTTCCATAATCCAGATTATGGTGATTCACTTACAATAACTCCAGTTTAAGGAACTATTAAAGCTCTTGGAGATTAACCAATTGAGATTTGTTTTGCACCTAAAGTAGAGAGAGAATATAATTATAATCTCTTATGTAATGTGAAGAGAAGATAGAGACCAGTTACTTTGAATGTCAAGGGTATTGGTTACATTTTGCATAATAATGTATATTTGAATGGAGTTGCAGTTACTCAATAAAGTACAGTTGTTGAATTAGGAGATTTGTACATAAATGAGAAATCTAGTAAATAGATTACTGTAGAGAATTAGGGAGATTTTAATTTTGATTTTAGTGTTAGGAAATCAGTTTAACTTTCAAATATTGTTGTTATAAATCCTGAGAATGGGACAGTAAAGAAGAATGAGAAATTTAATATTGAAATTAGATATTAACCAACAGCACCTTAAAAATTAAATCAATAATTTTCTTTATGTATTTCAAGTGGGCCTACTTACAATTTCTAATTGATTGGATCTGCTAAGAAACCAGCAGTAGAATTCTCATTTTTGTAATATGATTTTGGACCATGTTTTGTATTGAGATAACCATTACCCATAACGAAGCATTTAGAATTAAGGAATAGAGATGTTTAAGCAATGGCAATAGAAGCATTATATGAAAAGAAACCATATTTTGGAGTATAATTACCATCAGGTTAAGTTCTATTACCTATTCAAATAGAGACACATAAAGATAAGAAGGGAATCATTCAAACTAAAGAATTGAATGTATTATAAATTCCAATTACTTTTACACCAAGAGAATTGATAAGATATGATGAAAGTGTTATATTTGATATCAATGGATTATAAAAAGTTGAAGTTAGATTTACAGGAGAAGGAGTTCCTTTAAAACTTGATTTATTAAAAACAGAGTATCAATTTGTAGATTTTGGTATATATGGTGTTGGACAGGTAGGATCTGAAGTAATATCATTAGTTAATAATTCATAAAAGATGGTTACTTTGATATTTGAATAAGATTTATTAAAAGAATTGAAATAAAAGTATTACATTAAGGTTAGACCAAAGAAAGAATTTGTAATTAATCCAAGAGAAAGAAAAGAGATCACTCTCACCTTTAAACCATAATAAAGATTACATTCTTTTAAAACAGATCTTTTCTTTAAGATAGTTGAAAATAATGAAGTAAGAAAACTGCTAACGATCTCAGGAGCTTGTCATGGAATAGAATTAAAATTAATGGAAGATACCATAGGATTTGGTGGAGTAGTCATTAATTCAAGACTTACAAAGAATGTTTAATTGAGTAATTTAGGAGATGTTGCAGCTAAGTTCTAATGGGATACATCATTTTGTAAAAATTATTTTACTATTACTCCTCTATAAGGAACTTTACCTGCTCATGAAGATTTACAATTTTAAATAACATTCCATCCAAATGCTATTGATAATGATATCAGATTTGATAAAGTGAAATGTTTAATTTAAAATTCAGATCCACTTTACTTAAATCTTTTAGGAAAATGTATTGAATAACCAAAAGAATAAATTTAAGAAGTTAAATTCGAAACTGTCGTTAGAGTACCTACTTCTAAAAAAGTAATGGTTAAGAATCCCACTCCAAAACCTTGGAAAGTTAAGGCATCTGTATCTGCTCTATTACCTTAATTTAAAGATTATTTTGAAGGCAAAGAATATGTTGAAGTTCCAGCTAATGGATAAGCAGAGTATGAAGTTATTTATAAACCTTTGACTATGACATCAAATCCATAAATTTAAAATTTATAGGATCAACATGAAGGATCACTCTTCTTCCCACTTCCTGATGGATAAGCACTTCTTTATAATCTATTTGGTAAGAGTTTACCACCTCTACCATAAACTGTTGATACAACCATGAAAGCTAAAAAAAATACTACCCAAGTCTTATAAGTGAAAAATTGGTTAAAAACTAGTCAAAGATTTGAAGTAACTTGGACTTTAGATCCTGATGATCCTTCTATTATTCTTAATGGAGCTAATACTTTTGAAGTATCTAGTGAAGGAACAAAAGAATATAAACTCACCGTCTATGGACTCAAATAAGCATAAAATAAAGTAACGGTTTACTTTAGAAATGCTATTACATAAGAATTTGTATTCTTTAAAATAGTATAAATTATTATTTTATTCTTAGAATTTAAATATTCAACCACCAGATCAATTACCTAAAATTGAATTGTTTTCTATTGTTAGAGAAGTTGCTACTAAATTAATTACAATAGAAAATCCCATTAATTAACCTGTTGAATTCAAAAAAGATTAATTAATTGCTGAAGTTGATAGTGTCTCATTTAATCCATAATAATTTGTGATTCCACCTAAATCTGAATTTGGTCTTGAAATTGCATATAGACCTTTAATTGTTCAAGATATTCAATCTAAAATTACTATAAAATCTGTTCAATTAGGAGAATTTATTTATCCTCTCAAATTATAGGGATTATAATAAAATGTGTCAAGATCACTCTATTTCAAAGCTTCTTTAGGAACTGAAATGGTTTTACCATTTAAATTTATGAATTATACAAAGAAACCAACTACATATACATGTTATGCAACTAAACTGGGTCCAAATGGAAAACCACTACCTGTGAATATAGATCCAAAAGCTAAAGGAGCACCTGCTTAAACTACTGATTTCATTTGTGAATAAGTCTAATTCTAAGCACCTTAATCAGAATCATTTGATGGTGTTGAGTGTTAAATTAGTGTAAAATATGAACCAAGTAGTTTAAATGAAAGCAGAGGTATTTTAGTTGTCACATCACCTGATGGAGGAGGTAATTAATTATAAATTATATAATTATAGAATATTAATGTCTATTAATTGGATAAGGTATTACACCATAACCTAAAGGTCCATACAAACTATCTGGAGCTAAACCTCCAGCTATTGAATTTAAAAATCCATTTTTTGAAGCTTAAGAGTTTACTTTGAGAATTGATAATCCTGCCTTTACTTCATCTGTCAAATCCCCAATCAAAGTCGATGTAAAAATAAATCATATTTACATTTTAGGGTAAAAAAGTATTAAGCATTAACATCACCTATAAAGCAGTTCCAAACACAAGCAATAATGGCAGATTAATAATTTCCTGTGGCGATTTACCATAATGGGTATTTTATCTTTAAGGAGAATGAATAATATTATTAATATTTGATATGTAATCAAATCATTATTTATTGATCTTGTCTCTATCTTATAAGCTAATTATAAGATTTAAATCTTCTCTGATTTGTATTCCAAATTTATACATATTCTGATATCTAATAAATCTAATTTATCCAGACTATTTAGATCTATTACTTTAATCTGCCATCCACTATAAATATTATATCATATCTGTACTTTCTCAGTTTTATAAGGTTGAATGTGAAGTTTACAACTATAAACAATATAAATGAGTTTTTAATATATAGATATCCATTTGATATTTCATAATGAGACACTTATAATCAGATTAAAAGAAATGTTCTTTTTATGATTATTCCTCAAAAATTATTAAATTAAGACATTAATTTATGATCTTTAAAATGTTCTACCCTTATATTACAACCTTCTTGATTCTAGACAGTACTTTAAATATTTGGTTCCTATATTCTTTATTAAATTTATACGAAGTAAATAATTAATTACATTTTTAAATATCACGACATTGACCTTCACATAAATCATTCTTGTGATATATAAAAATACATAATGAGATTTATAATCTGAATAGTTTCCTAAATCTAAAAAATAACTCCATTTGAAGTATATAATTTTTAAAGATTTAAAAATTTTGTATAATTTGTATAGTTAAATGTAATGCAACTTAAGAATTGTTAAAATTCTTTATTAAACCAAACTAAACTAGCCCAATTATATTTTTGCACAATGTATCAAAAATTGAATTGCAGTATTTAACATTTGAAGTAACAAAAAAGGAGGATTCAGTTTTAGATTTAATTTTATCAATCAGATGTGATAGCGTCAATAATTGATCACAATTACATTGAATTTTAAAAATTGTAAATTGTAGAGACATCTAATCTGATGACTAAGTAAAAGAATAATTTCTAGTTAATTATCATTTATTTAAAATCAAACAAATCCCAATTCTTTTTCTGAATCTTGAATTCTGTTTTCAAGTACAATAGTATTTTATTGCAATTTGATTCTGTCCAAGTTAATCTAATCCACTTATTGCTTTAGGAATTAATGTTATTCTAATTGTAATGCATTTTGTTCATGAAACTCCTACATCAATCTCTTATACTCTTCATTTAAGTATTTATTGGAATCATCAAATGAATCAGTTGTAATTTATGATAATTCAATTAGATTATTACGCAACTGCTCTTTTTCTTTCTTGGCCATATCTTACTCATCCATTAACTGCTGCAACAATTACTACAACTAAAAATCCAATATACATCCAATCTTTGTAAATGATTTTTCACTGGCATCTTCATTGCAAACTCTTCTTAATCGTACTATTATTGATCTTAGAAATCGCTGTTGTAAGCCATATTATATTAATATTAAAACAATTAATCTCATCAAATTGTTCTTCTCTCTATCTCCTCCTATAATTTATGATTCTTGCCCACTTTAAGAATGGGTAGATATACAAAACACAATTAATTAATTTATATGAAAACAACTAACGAGCCCTCTTTATTCAAATATAGAGTATCTATTTCATTAAATTTAAATTAGATTCTAGAGTAAAAGAACAAGAAAGTTGTTTTAGAAGCTGATGAAGACTAATTCAACCAATTTACAAATGCTCTCTCCATTTTATAAAAGTTTCATGATGACATAAAATCCCAATTCAATGCAGCTTCTTAACATTAAAAAAGGACTAAAAATCCTATTTCCATACAGGCCATCAATTCTGATTCAGAGAAATCAAATAATTAATCTTTTGCTAATCCCAATCCTGACATTAAAGAGGATTAAGACTTTCGCAGGTATCTTAATTATTTAATTTTATCTAGACGTATACCTCACTTCTTTTTATCTCGTTTTAAGAAATGGGCTAAAATGTTGGAACAAGATGCAGCTTACAAATACCTCCAGAATATATAAGAATCCAAGGTTATTTAAACATATATTTATTAAGACATCAAAATAATAGCGGTTTGAATTGGGTGATTTGCAACGATGTTTTCAAGTTTAAGTAAACGAACCCAAAGAATCTAAGTTATGTAAGAATCTCCTTAAAGATTTATTTATTTCTTTTCTTCAAAATGAAGCTACTCTTTAGATCATTCATTATAATAAAATTAGTTCAATCGAATAAAAAGTACAATATGGAATTCATTCTATCTTAGCATAAATATATTTCAGAAATTAAGAATATGATCCAAGAAATGTATGAACTTAAACCATTTGATTCTTATTTGTCATCAGAAAAGATCAAAGGGAAGAGAAATGTAAATAATAACAATAATACTCAATCTCCTCTTAAAGAAAAACAAGAAGACTTAAGAGAAGAGTTCTAAATTCCTTAAATTCATGAAAAGTATTCTAATGAAAGTTTTAAAAAATATAACAATGCTCCATCTTTGGTAAAGATGAATAGTTTTTAATGATTCTTACAATTTATTCCATAATATTCTTATCTATATTAAATTAACTTTATTTCTTTTAATATTGAAATTCCTTGATGATTTTATACTTGAGTCATTTGAAACTTATTTTCATATATTTCATAATAAATATTGTATAGATATACTTATATTAATTTATGTTAAAAAAACAAAAATAATTAATTGAAAATCCCACCAATGACTTTAGTGTCTGCCCAACTAATAAACTTACACTTTCATCTCTTGATAAACCCCTTTTTCCAACTCCTTGGAGGGGTTACAAACATTATAACATTTAAACCCCAACTATCTTAATTAATTAAACGGACAGAGTGTAAGAAATATCATATCAAATTGATAAACTTAAACCACGCTATAGTAGATCATTAACAAAAAATAGGAAGAAATATCTTGATGAAACAGAATAAAATGTATATGATCTTAAGCCGATGGAAAAACAAATTTTGAATGGAAGCCGTCTTAAATTTAATGAAGACTTAAGTATGAACCTTTATTTAGAACCACCAAAGCCACCATTGCTTCTTCCTCATATGTTAGATTTATATTGTTTACATTCTTTTTAGAACAGAATCAGTCAAGGTTGGTTCAATCACTATTAGTAAAGTTGTTGCTTTACCAAAATATCTTGATCCACCTAAAAGTAGAAGGCTTGGATTCAAAAAATTACCAGAATACTCTATTCGTAGATTCAGTCATGTGGATGATTTAGTCGAACGAGTTCGATTGCAATAAGTGGATATCCTTAAAAAATATTAAGCAAAGTCCTTTTCTAAGGATATATAAAATAAACTTAAGGATGAACTATTTATCATACTAAAATAATTTGAATGATTAATTTATATATTAAAAATAATAATAATAATGGCAACAACTTAAACAGAATCACATTTATAACCTTAAGATTTAGAAAATGAATAAAATGAGTAATTCGAAAAGGCTTAAACAGGACATGAAGTAAAATAATTTATTAAATTACAAGAATTAAGGAGAATTAGCCACACTCTAAGATCAGAATAGAAGATATGCTTATAGAATTGGTCATCTAACAAAGGCTATTGATGAGTTAATTTAATCAGAAGTAACATCTTGTATATTATTTTAGAATCTATTACTCAAAGAAAACGCTTAATTAAAAGCTAGAATAGCAGAATTGGAAAAAAAATGATTAACATAAAATATTAATTTTTAAATAGATCTTTCATGTTTAATAATGCAATTTAAACTTCTAAATATTTTTTTTTATTTATTTTTATCTTCGATCCAAATTTATACTTTCCTGTTTTCATGTTACTTAGATGTTTAGAAACAATAAATAAAAAAATAATCAATTATTTATTTTTTTATTTTCTTTATCAATATTAACATTGGTCAATTAATTTTTTTTTATTTAATAGTAAGAATAAAGTTGGGGTAGGTGATTAATTAAATCACTAATAATAAATTTTAATAAATTCAAAGTTAAAGAATAACAATAGTTAGTTATTATTTTTATGGTTGGAAATTTCATATTTAGATTTTAAGCTAAACATTCTAAAACTATTAATTATTTCAAAAACTATTATTTATGATTTGTATAAAGAAAAACCTTGTTTTTCATGACTAATTTAAAGTGTAGCTACTTTCTGATAGTGTAAAATTATCAAATGTAATACAATTATTTATAAGCTTAGACTAAGAAGATGGTTTAATACACTATTCCATTATTTGAGAATTCTTGTATTGATTGGAAATTATCAAAATGTTAATCTAAATTTAAGGGTTTTGGTATTTAGTTGAATGGGAAATGGGAATATTTTGAGATGGAATAAAACCATTTAGAACTACTAAAATAATTTCTAGATGCCAAAATATCTTATTTGAACATTCATAAAATATATAAGATGGTATAATTCTGTGGAAGAGGTTCATATGGACATGTAAATATTGTTGATAAATTTTTAGGTGTTTAAATATTAAAATCGTATAAATGGTGAATAAGTAGCATGCAAATCACTAAAGATAGGCCATACAAATACATAAGAAGTAATCTTTATACAAATTTGTTTAGGAATTTTTGAAGGAAGTTAAGATATTGCAAATATTAAAACATCCGAATATAGTAAAGATGAAAGAATTTTATATGGAAAATAAACATTTTTATATAATAATGGAATATTTAGAAGGAAAGTCTTTGAGAGAATTATTAAGATAAAAAATTCTTAATGACCAAGAAATTATTGTAATTTTAAAAGTAAATATCTCTCTATAATTTTTAGTAAATATTGCATAGTATTAATTATATCCATAGAGAAGGGTATGTTTATAGAGATTTAAAATAAGAAAACATTTTATTTGCTGAATCTGGAAACTTAAAAACTNAAAATATTAATTTTTAAATAGATCTTTCATGTTTAATAATGCAATTTAAACTTCTAAATATTTTTTTTTATTTATTTTTATCTTCGATCCAAATTTATACTTTCCTGTTTTCATGTTACTTAGATGTTTAGAAACAATAAATAAAAAAATAATCAATTATTTATTTTTTTATTTTCTTTATCAATATTAACATTGGTCAATTAATTTTTTTTTATTTAATAGTAAGAATAAAGTTGGGGTAGGTGATTAATTAAATCACTAATAATAAATTTTAATAAATTCAAAGTTAAAGAATAACAATAGTTAGTTATTATTTTTATGGTTGGAAATTTCATATTTAGATTTTAAGCTAAACATTCTAAAACTATTAATTATTTCAAAAACTATTATTTATGATTTGTATAAAGAAAAACCTTGTTTTTCATGACTAATTTAAAGTGTAGCTACTTTCTGATAGTGTAAAATTATCAAATGTAATACAATTATTTATAAGCTTAGACTAAGAAGATGGTTTAATACACTATTCCATTATTTGAGAATTCTTGTATTGATTGGAAATTATCAAAATGTTAATCTAAATTTAAGGGTTTTGGTATTTAGTTGAATGGGAAATGGGAATATTTTGAGATGGAATAAAACCATTTAGAACTACTAAAATAATTTCTAGATGCCAAAATATCTTATTTGAACATTCATAAAATATATAAGATGGTATAATTCTGTGGAAGAGGTTCATATGGACATGTAAATATTGTTGATAAATTTTTAGGTGTTTAAATATTAAAATCGTATAAATGGTGAATAAGTAGCATGCAAATCACTAAAGATAGGCCATACAAATACATAAGAAGTAATCTTTATACAAATTTGTTTAGGAATTTTTGAAGGAAGTTAAGATATTGCAAATATTAAAACATCCGAATATAGTAAAGATGAAAGAATTTTATATGGAAAATAAACATTTTTATATAATAATGGAATATTTAGAAGGAAAGTCTTTGAGAGAATTATTAAGATAAAAAATTCTTAATGACCAAGAAATTATTGTAATTTTAAAAGTAAATATCTCTCTATAATTTTTAGTAAATATTGCATAGTATTAATTATATCCATAGAGAAGGGTATGTTTATAGAGATTTAAAATAAGAAAACATTTTATTTGCTGAATCTGGAAACTTAAAAACTTTGAAATTGATTGATTTTGGAATGGTAATTCCTTTAAGAGAACTTTAAAAATAAAGAGAAATTATTTGTGGAACGCCAGGTTACATGGCTCCTGAAGTATTTAAGTTGGAAACAGATGTAGATAATAAAATGGATATGTTTGGAATTGGAGTTTTATTGTGGGAAATGTAAAATAAAATTAAATAATTAAAAGGATTCATAATAGAAGATTTATAGAAGGAAGAGATTTAGAGGAGAGATATAGACTAAATAAAGATTATATATTTTCAAAAGAGTTTACTTAGAATATAGCTAACCCAATTTTTAAATATTTGTTGGAAAAAATGATGCATGAGAATCCTGAGTTAAGAATAAATGCATCAGATGCTATAAATTATTTAGATTGGGCTGGGATAAGTAATTGTGAGTTTAAGATTGACTATGAAAACATTAGTACAGAATGACAATAGAAAGAAAGTTTACATATGTTTGTTTGATTTATATATTTTTATTATTTATGTGTGTATAATATATTTTTCATTCTTTGATTTAATACTTTTTTCTCATTTCAAAGTATTTTCTATAATTTTAATCTCTAGATCTTGAGACAACGATATCTTTGGCCATAAGATAAGAGTAGAACATTTGAGTCAGAGGCATTCCTTGACGAGCCAATCTAAAAGTATTCAATAAAATAGAAACTTATCATTATTGTAACCAGTATTAATAAGTCCACTTCCTTCTGAATTTTTACCAGCAGTCAATAAATAATACTCTCTTTTTTAGATTTGATCTATGAATAGATGAAAGAGATACTTGATTCTAATTTATACTTATATAATGTTCCAATAACTCCAAGACCAAGCATAGTAGTGATAATTCTACCTTTAGGTTGTCTAATTTTGTAAGTCTTCCAATAAATATAACCAAATGGGTTTTTAATGAATCTGAAAAAGTTTTTAAAGAATCTCCTTTTATTACCTCTATCAATAAATTTTTTTTGCATCTAAAAAGAATTGAATATAGATAAATACTCTAAATTTTTCCATTTCCCAATCATAAGCTTTTCCCATAGATCTCCATATCATTTCTAATCGTTCTCTCTTATTTGGAGCATGATAATATAAATAATGTTATCCAAATGTTCTCATTTTGACATCTGCATCTCCTGTTGATTAATCTCTGATCCAGATATAATCTTATTACATCTTTTCTTGAGAATTAGTCATTTTAAATCTTTTTTATTATTTAATTAATGCATTAAGAATTAAACTGTCCTCGCTGTGAGAATTCATTTGATATATATGAACGTACACCATAAATGCTACCAAAATGTGGTCATTCAATGTGTATGTAGTGTCTTCGTGAACAAACTAAAATAATCTGTCCTGAAGATGGGTAAATCAGTAGCTCTATTTATTCAAGAATTGTCTAACCATAAGATTTAAATCTTTACCCTGTCAATTAAGCCATTTTAAAAATAATTAACAAGTCAAGTCTTAAGAACTCTTAAATAGACTCTACAGAGCTAGGTGAAACTGTGAGAATGTCGAAATGTGAAAATTTCTTTGAAGTCATTGAATCTACTACTCTTTGTAAAGAACATAATAAAAGAATTGAATTAGTGTGTTTAGAGGATCATAATAAAATATGTGTTAATTGTGCCTTATTTGGTGGACACAAACATCATAATGTTAGAAATATTGATGTATTACATTCTCTTTTTAATTTAAATATAGGAAGTCATTTCAGAAATCTAACATTCATTAAAAGAAACTGTTGATTTAATGTAGTAAATTCAATCCAAAATTAAATCACTCAAATAACCAATTATCAATAAAAAGATACGCGATTAAATTAGAGTCTGTATCAAATAATAATAAAGTATGGCTGAAGAGTAATTCAAAGTATTATAATATTTCAACTTTATTAAAGGAAATGATTACTTAACTTATGATGAAATAAAGAAAAGTTGTTGAAGAGATTGAATAAAAATATAAATAAGTAGAAGATTAATTAATTAAGCGTGAACAATAATATGTTAATTAAGTTATCGAAAAAGCAGATTTATGGATGTTAGCGTATTTCTTAAATAATAATCTTTTTTATAGCTCTTAAGAACGAATCAATTAATTTGCCTCCTTAACTGAAAAAGGAGAAATTGCTTTCTTTCTACTTTAAAAAGATACTTCGAATTCTCAAGCTAAATAAATTATTGAAGAGTTAGAAGAATTTATGAAAAAATTTTAAAGTAGATTATAAGAGGTTACTTAAGGTTAAATTACACCTTAAATACATTTAACTAAAGAATTAATGGGAAATTTTGAATATAATTATCCATAAGTTTAATAATCATTTTTTGATGATCCTAATATTTTAAGAGATATGTCAATGATAGATTAAAGTTTTTTAAAAGATATAGATGATAAACCTCCTCATAATGAATTTTTAACACATAATTTATTAAATCCTTAACCATTATATTAATCTCAATCTGCTCTCTAATCATAACCATCATCTAATAATATTTCATAAAATACTATTAGTCCTAATCATGAAAAAAAATCATCATAGAATGATACATTAGTATCTCCGAAACTTAGAAGATAATCATCAATGTCTCCTAAAAGACCTACTAAAAAGAAATTTAATACAAAAGTAGAATCCATTATTTTAAATTGTAATGGAGATACTTTAGATCTCTCTTAATAAGGTATAATCTGTTCATATATTTTCATTTAGATCTTGGAGATGATGGGATGATTCTTTTAGAAGAATCTATCAAAAATAAAAAATTAAAGATTTTAAAGTTAATGAGAAATAAAATTAGTGATACTGGAGCATGTAAATTACTAGAATTACATTGTTAAATATTACATTTATAATCAAATGTAATTACAGAAAGGTTTTTAGATTCAATTTAATAATTAATATAAAAACAAACCTAAATTCATATTAAAACCATCTATTTAGGATAAAATCTAATGAATTAATTTAGAGTAAAGAAAAAAATAGAGGATTTAAAGAAGTTAGGCATAACTATTTAAATATGATTAATGATCAGTGTGTTATGCTTTTTGTGTTATGAAATGTGCCTCTTAATTAAGATTATAATTCTTATTCATTTTCACACATTAATTCCATTTCTACTCCTTACATTTATTTTTCTAATTTAATTATTTTCTACAACAAATGAATAGATTATTCTTCCATTTATAATTTATCTTTAGTTAATTTACTAATTTCTTTATTTAATCTATAAGACTCTGTTGAATAGGCTACATAATCTTCTTTCAATTATCTTTATTTAACTTAAACTGCTTCATTAAATTGATCTTCTAATTTTTAAATATTCTTCTCCGTTTTCTCTTTCATTAAATCCATTTCATCTTTAATTTATTTAGACTATTCTTTTAATTAAGTTAAAGTTCGTTTGCTATCTAAAATATAATTCTATAATAATTTGTTTGTTAAATGTTTACTTATATTAATTGTTAAGAATGAGTAAAGACTTCTAAAAAATGGATTTATGCATTAGTATTTTAAAAATCTTCAACATTGAAAGGATATTTAAATCCAAAAGTTGTAATTTAATCTGTTTTTTCCATAAAATTTTCGAAAAATGGTCTTGTATCACTTTGACTTTTTGAATATCCTGTAAAATTTTTATTAGTTCGCCCTAATTTATGTTCTAGAGTTTAAAGTTTCATAGCACTTCTATTGGTAGGTAAGGTAGCTAAATACAATATAAATAGAATATACTTAAAGGAGGTTATTTAAAGTATAACAGTTATCTGATTCTAATCTCTGAATGTGTATTGTTATTATCTGAATACATTAAATATTAATATTATTAAAAAATTAAAAAATATAGGCAAACCGAGTATCGATCTCGGGACCTCTGCAGTGTAAATGCAGCGCGATAACCATCTACGCCATTTGCCTTAACTCAATAAATAATTAGTTTCATTTCATAAATATATCATCTTTCCAATATCCAATTATTTCCTATTAACCATAATAATATATTCCCGTTCCATTTGCTAATCCATCAATAAATGTACCCACAAATCTACATCCATTTCTAAATTTTAATTCTCCTTTCCCATTTCTTTTACCTTTAGAAACACGACCTATAAAATAACACCAAGTTGATAGATCATAATGTGTACATTCATATGGTGCTTATTTATTTACGATCTCTATTCTCTCTCCATCTTTTATTATAATCTATTCATTCTCTATTGTTTATGGTTAAAATGCTTAATTGTATAATCTTAATTCTACATTACCTATTTCAATCTTATATTTTTCATTTAATTTTATAACTAATTAAAATAATTATTAACAATTTGGTCTTTATATATCTTATTCGGCTAATGTTTATTCTAAAAATTCATTTAAATATCCTGGTAAATTCATTTCATTTATTTTATTATACAATTCTTTAAAATCAAATTATTTTTATTTAAAATATTATTTAAGTTCTTTCAATCCTAAACAATATAAACAAACTAATCCTAATGCAAATACATCTGATTTAAAATATTCTATTTATTCATGTTAATAATAATTTGTTGGACTTTAATAATATTTCATGTATAAAGGTCTGAATAAGAATGAATCAGCTATTTTATAAACATATTGTTATTAAAGTGTATATACTCTAAATACTCCATTTGGATTTAATGCACAATAATGCATTTTTAAATCTTATAAAAGTGATAATATTTTAGTTATATGATTAACTAATTTCCAAACATCCAAATGCTCAAAATTATCAATTTACGAAATTGGCACTGGATAATCAAAGTATATATGTAAATCATCATTTTTAATATACCAATGATGAATATTTAAACTATTAGCATATTAAGTCTTTTTTTTTAACTGTTCAATTACTCTCTCATCTCTATTACTTAGAATTCCATGAATGATTTTGAATTTATTATCAATTCGATGAGTTAAAATACTCATCTCTTTAAATCTGAAATTCTCATTATCAAAATTACTTGTTCTATCGAAATCCATTTAAAATTATTAAGAATTGTCACAAAGTGCACCCATTTGTTTAAAAGAAGAAGAGTTTATTTGTTTTGAGTAGAAAATATAAATTAAATATTTACAATAATATTAAAACAAAATGTATATGATTTTTCTAATATTTATTACTTAGTAATATAAATTAAAAAATGAAAAATTAAACCAATTAATCAGAGATTTGTTAATATTGTAATTTAAGTGATTGTGAATGTTCAGACTAAGATGATTGGGATAGTTGTGATTCACCTAAACCTAAAACACTATATTCTTTCAAAGAAATCAATTTACAAAACAAATCATTATTAGCTGAAATCAGAATCATTTGCAAAAATTTAATTTATGTTATTGGATTAGCACCTAATATTGCTAAAGAAGATGTAATTTCATATTTTTATTACAGCAATTAAAAAAACTTGAATATTTTGGTCAATATGGATAAATCTAAAAATTAATTGTGATACAAAGTAACACTTTCAATCCTCCATCTCATGCTGCTTATATTACTTATCGAAATGAATAAGAAGCATCTTTAGCAATCTTAGTAAATATAATTATTATTTATTTGTTTTGGCATGTGAAAAATTTCCATTACACGACAGATAAGTTAAAGCTTCCTTTGGAACTACCAAATATTGTACAAACTTCTTAAAGGGTCAATAATGTAAAATTAAAGATTGTGTCTACTTACATTAACACCCAAAAGACAAAGACAATACATAGGTATTAAAAAAAGTATGTAATTTTAATCATATTTAGGAAGAAATGAATAATTCTAAGTGGTTATTTTCTTATTCATAAAAATTAGCTTAAACTAACTTCAAAAAGTTTTACACAAAAATCAATTACAAAAATGCTCTCCAAAAATCAATATTTCCAACCACATAAAATATTTTAGATAATATGATAAAAGAAAGAATTGTTGATCCAATCTAATAACAATAATAAATTAATTTTTAATGGGAAGAAATTAAAGAAACTTAATAACAATAAGAACTATTATAACCTATATAGTAAAAATCAATTGATATTGAAAAAAGAGTGGAAGCTGTTATTCTAAAAAGTATTTATCTTTTCTATTTTTAGTGGATGGAGATGGTAATAGTAACTCGAGATTCAAATTTACAAATAGTAAAAATGTCCCATAAGATTATGAGGCAATATAATAAATAAAATAATATCTACAAAAATGATTAATAAAATAAAAATAACATCCATTTTTAATAATCTTTAAATCATTATTCTTATTATTTTAATTAATCAATACAACATCTAATGAATACTTTTTGCTTAACTTCTTACATTTGTTGTCAAAATATGATCAGGAGGTATCAATACTAAAATTTATCTCAAAGATTATATTTTCATTTATGATTTGTAAACCCAAACAAAGCTCAACAATATATAAGATAAAAATAAACTAATTTATACATTTAAATACCATATTCCTACACCTAAATAATAGATTTGAACTACACTTATTATATCCTCTGCAATTGCAAGATTATCTTATTAAAATAATACTAGAAATTATCTCATTACAGTCTAAATGTCTGTAAAGTATTGCAAAATAAAATTTTAAAAGCTCTATTATTGTATTATAAATTTATTTAACTCACTAGAATTGTATTTTAGATTTTAAATTTCATAATCAAATTCTTAATTTATAAATTTAATTAGTGCTGCTGTGTATCCCAATGCCCCATTACTGATTATATTATTATATATATCTTTTCTAAAAATAGGATTAATATACTTACTAATCATATTACTATTTTATTGTTGATAAATCACAAATAGGCATAGAATCTGAATTAGATGAAAGACATAAATCAAAATTAAGTATAGTATCAAATCTACTTTTTTCATTTTTAGCATTTGCATTCTCTAAAATTACTTGAGCAACTTCATTAATTAAAGGTGACAAATTATCTTTATACTAAATTAATTATTCACAAGCCCAAGTTTAATTTAAATATTCAAGATTCAAATTTGGTACTATTGGTTCTGTTTTTATTAAACCAGCCAATAGAGTTAAAGAATCCATATTATGTCTGAATTGAACAAATTTCAAAGTAACTGTAAGAGATGGTTAAAAGTTATCATTCTTTAACATATGTAATAAGAATCCCGTCATAAAATATATTGTTAAAAGTGCAGTTATAAAAAATGTAATAAAAGCATTTTTTCTATTCAAATAATATGTTCTCTATATTCTAGAATATAAAGCACTAGTAGCCTTAATATTATTTTAACTTAATTCCAAATTTGTTTTTAAAATTGCCTTTTTCGCCTTTCTCTCAGAAAATCCATACATAACATCACCAAAATTAAATAACTTCCAATTTCCATTTATTTGATTATCTAATTAATCTTTAATTAATGATAATCTATTAATTTAATCTAATGCCTGATTTTCATTTAATCTGGAAACCAGAAATAATATTGACTTTATTATATGATCAATAAAAAGCCAATATCTTAATTATATTCCAATTATTAAAAAGATACTAAACATTTCGAAAAACATAACTTATAAAAAATAAGATTTAACTTAAGATTATTAATCAATAGTGTTTTTAATTATAGCTTAAATTAATCGATTATGAAAATCTAACATATCTAATAGATTTAATCTAACAACACCTAAAGGCATTATTTATGAAAATTCTAAGATTCCATCGCTAATAAATTACCTATAGGATGTTTCTGTTTTTTAATACAATACAGTATAAAATTCCTCTAAAGGATAATCTATAGTTACTATTTATTTTTCTTAAAAAAACTTAGTTTGAATAGAATCATCTAAATTTTATTAGGACGATAACTTAGGTACAACTATTGCTAAATCTACTAGTGTCGTTCTAGCATAGTCATACATTCCTTGTAATGTTTCCAAATTTCTTTAATACATAAAAGGACTAACATTTACAAGTTTATTTTTTATTAATATTAAATACCATTCCTATAAAATTTCAGATGTATAGAAAAAATTGATGTTTTAGGGTTACCTTAGTGTAGCAAGTTAATTTGTTTAAGAAATTAAGTTTTCAGAGATAAATTAGACATTGATTAAATTACAAATAAAAATACCTGAACATATGGTAAAAAGTAAAATTGAGATAATTTTCAAAGGAGTGATAAGTTATGTGTTATGATAAAGCTACAATGAGTAAAGATTCTTTTGAAGTAGAATTAGTNGTCATAAAATATATTGTTAAAAGTGCAGTTATAAAAAATGTAATAAAAGCATTTTTTCTATTCAAATAATATGTTCTCTATATTCTAGAATATAAAGCACTAGTAGCCTTAATATTATTTTAACTTAATTCCAAATTTGTTTTTAAAATTGCCTTTTTCGCCTTTCTCTCAGAAAATCCATACATAACATCACCAAAATTAAATAACTTCCAATTTCCATTTATTTGATTATCTAATTAATCTTTAATTAATGATAATCTATTAATTTAATCTAATGCCTGATTTTCATTTAATCTGGAAACCAGAAATAATATTGACTTTATTATATGATCAATAAAAAGCCAATATCTTAATTATATTCCAATTATTAAAAAGATACTAAACATTTCGAAAAACATAACTTATAAAAAATAAGATTTAACTTAAGATTATTAATCAATAGTGTTTTTAATTATAGCTTAAATTAATCGATTATGAAAATCTAACATATCTAATAGATTTAATCTAACAACACCTAAAGGCATTATTTATGAAAATTCTAAGATTCCATCGCTAATAAATTACCTATAGGATGTTTCTGTTTTTTAATACAATACAGTATAAAATTCCTCTAAAGGATAATCTATAGTTACTATTTATTTTTCTTAAAAAAACTTAGTTTGAATAGAATCATCTAAATTTTATTAGGACGATAACTTAGGTACAACTATTGCTAAATCTACTAGTGTCGTTCTAGCATAGTCATACATTCCTTGTAATGTTTCCAAATTTCTTTAATACATAAAAGGACTAACATTTACAAGTTTATTTTTTATTAATATTAAATACCATTCCTATAAAATTTCAGATGTATAGAAAAAATTGATGTTTTAGGGTTACCTTAGTGTAGCAAGTTAATTTGTTTAAGAAATTAAGTTTTCAGAGATAAATTAGACATTGATTAAATTACAAATAAAAATACCTGAACATATGGTAAAAAGTAAAATTGAGATAATTTTCAAAGGAGTGATAAGTTATGTGTTATGATAAAGCTATTATACAATGAGTAAAGATTCTTTTGAAGTAGAATTAGTTGATGTTCTAGAGGGATTAGAAGCAAAGTCATTTTCTTTATTTTTAATTTATTTTTTTTGAAACTTCATCAAAATATTTGAACTTTTCTTTTAACTTTAACTCACTGATTAAACTTTTCTTTCACCTTCCTCTTAATCTTCATCTATTTAATCTTGTTTTATCTCTTTAATTATCTTAAATGGAATAATTATAATATATACTTGCATATCTTATTCAATTCGTTCTACTTCTTCATTTATATCAATCTCAAATATTTTAGGTCTAGCAAATAAAGGTTATCTACTAGAGTCAAATAGATTAGATCTATCTGATTGTTTTACTTAAAATTTGAAACTATTATCAATTGCACTACTATCATTAAGTTTTTGATTGTTATTCATTTATCTTATTTCTTAAATAACTGGATCTTGAGAATCAGGATTATCACTTCTAATCTCTTAAGAAAAAGTTTAATTGCTTTTTATATTAATTGCAGAAAATTCTTATGATGGAATTAATGATTAATAGAGTGTAGGTTAAGTTCTAGATGTTTGTTATCCATTTATTGTATAATTTGCAATAGTTTTAAAATCTTTGATAGTCAGCATAAAATAGCCATAATTTCCTCTCTTAAAATTCAGTGTTTTAAATTAAAGACTATAAAAAAGTCCTGTTTAAGGCATTTTAGACTAAGATTCACTTAAATCAATAATTCTTTATATTTGCTATTCAACTTCAGGATGTAATAATAATATAGGAATTCCATTAATTGAAATATTTGATTTTAATTCTGATGACATATCAGAATTATCATATTAAAGATCAAATTATGTATTAATTGTATTATAAGAATACTTTGAATAAGTCTAAGATTTATATGATCTAAAATTCTATTAGGATCCATAACTTCTCTTTTTGAATTAAGAAAATATTAATTAAGAATTTTATAAACATTCTAAATGATTATTAGGATATATCCAAAAAGATTTTAAATTATTCATCAAATAATTAGAAGATGATTCTATTTATTATCTTAATTCTTAAACTTAACTAAATATTCCAGGAATATAAAATTAAATTAATGGATTTTTATTTAAGAATTCTTTTACTGTAATTTTGATTTCATTTTAATCCTTATCATTTTAATGTGATAAATTCATCTTTACAGTATTCTGTAAAATTTCTTCATAAAAATATTTAGTAAATCCTAATATTTTACCATCAATACCAAATAAAATGATTTCATTATTTGATTATTACTTAGTAATTATCATATTTAAAATAAAATCATCTTTATCATCAAAAAAATTAAATAAATTTAAACTACATAATTCTAAATACCCTGATACATTTTAACAAAAAGATGATTCACCATTTATCATAAGTTTAGAATGACCTCTTTACAAATAATTATCCATCAATTTTTCATGAATTGATGAAATAAAACTAGGCATCAATTAATTGCAATGTCTAATACCTTTTACACTATCTTCATTTTCATTTAAAAATAAAGCTAATTATCTAACATTTAGGTTTGCAAGTTCTCCTCTTCTTCTTACTAGACTAGACTTAAGAATTATTAATCTATCTAACAATTAATTATTAATTTATACTTTATATCAATTGCATATTATCTAAAGATTCATCTTACTTATATCTTTCATTTTTTATTAATTCCTCAATTTATTTCTCTATTTAATATGTCTAAAATGCATTTGAATATATTCCTGAATGATAAATTTAAATTATTCTTAATGTCAATATATCTGATTATTATTAAGATTTTAATTTATTATTAAACATATCAAATCTTTACTCAATTTCATGTTTACATTATAACATTTTATCAGTTGTTTTCAGTGTCTCAACTAAATAATGTTCTATGTCTTAATATCCATTTATTAATTTGCTCCAAAAACTAATTTTACTTTAAATTGTTTCAATTAATAGAGGAAATAATATATTTGAAGAATGACTAGTCATAAATGCAGATTAAACATTCAAAGATGATTAATGTTCATTTGAATTACGAATAGTATTTTTATGAATAGCTTCTTTTTAATATTACTTTGCTCTTTAGTACAAATAATAAGAAAGATTATTAAAAGATTGCTTAAAGTAAATATCATTTGCCTATTACAAAATTAATTTTATAAGTGCTTTAAGAGGTGCATTATTAGATATATAATTACAATATACCAAAATGTTAATTAACTATTTATTTTTAATGTTAGACATCTTCCTTAACAAACATTCGGGTATAGAGTGGGGAGATTAACATTTTAAGCAATTATGATTTATTTATAATATTGAAATTAGGAGTTGGGATCTTTTGTCGCCTTGTTAATTGAATTATTCTAAATTCTAAATTTGTAAAATAAATATACTTATATAGTTAATAAGTTGCTTTAATTTTTAGTTGTTAAGTAAAACGAGACAAACTATTATTAAATTTAGAATAAGATATTGATCATAAGTGTTACAATAATGAATAATTCATAAATACTAAGTTTTAAGTTAAATGATATATTGATAATCATAAAAATTATTTCTATTACTAAATATCCAAAATAGTTATTTTTTCTGATATTGAATAATATAAAAATGAAGTTGTTTATGATAGTAAATGCAAACCTTAATAATTAAAGTTTATCTATGACTTTAAAGATAAGAACGAACAATTATAAGACTTAATTTATTGATTTGATTATAATTGTTTAATCTAAGGTGAAGATAATGTTATCTTCCATCAATTTTTCACATCTTCCAAAATATATAAAAACGAATCCTATAGCCATCGATACAATAAAATTTACAACACTTATGGTTATTAGTATGACATAAGCATAATTAGAACATAAATTACTACTATTGCAAATATTAGTATCATAAATGAATAACAGTGATATATAGATAGTTGGCATTGTAAGAATTTAATGATAATAAAATAGGAATTATTAAAGGATAATTGAGATTACAGTAGGTGGTTTTTATTTAAATATGAGAATGGATAGTATTATTAAGGCTAGGCAATTCAAAATAAAAATAAGTAGTATTAAAAGAATAAGTTAAGTGTTTGTTATAGATGTTGCAACAAAACAATAATAAATGAGGGAAATTAATGGACTTTTAGATAACGTAAACATTTTACCTGAAGTTTGAATTTGATGAAAATAGTATATCATTTGAAATTGCTATTTCTTAAGCTTTCTTTATAGAGTATATAGCAAAAAATACCTAGAGAATTGATATTCACTAATACATGAAGGATATTATAATTTTATCTGGGGTGTGTTAGAAGATGAAATTATTTAAGCAATTTCTGCATTAGATTATATTATATTGAATAAATTTAATAATTGATTGTATTGGATACTTACTTGTTTATTAAAAAAAGGAATATAGTTTATATATTATAAAAATGATAGATAAAAAGGAATGATGTAAAAAAAATAAATTATAATTGAAGTAATTATTTAATGAAAAACTTTTCTTAGTTTTTATCTGAAAATTTGCAATAAGGTAATGAAATAAAAGCAAAACCTGATTTTTCAAAGTATAATTTTTGGGGATTGTACTTTTCAGCAAGTTGGTGTCCACCTTGTAGATAATTTACAGGAATGTTAAAAAATTTCTATGATGAAATAAAAAAGACAAAGAATTTTGAAATAGTATTGGTAACTCATGATGAGAATGAAAGAGATTTCATGAAATATTATTAGAAAATGCCATGGTTGGCAATTCCATGGTCTGAAAAGATGGCTATAAGTTATTTAACTAGAATTTGTAAACCATAAACAATACCACATTTATGCATTTTTGATTAAGAAGGGAATTATGTTACATGTGGAGCAAGAGATGATATTGCTATGTATGGAATGAAAGCATGGAATCATTGGGAAGATATAGCAGAAGAAAGAAGGAAATATAGACAAAAATGATTAATTTAAATAATTAAATTGCAGGTACATTATGAAATGAATAAAAAAATATCTATTGTATAAATTTTATAACATACTAAATTAAAAATATGAATTAATGATGCGTAATACATTAATTATTTAAGTTATCTTTAATTTCAAATGTCGCAATCTCCTAATAAATGGCATCAAGAAACAATAGATTCTCATAAATCAAAGATGGAAAAAACTGTACCAATATGTCCACTATCATCAGATATTGCAACATTAACATTACCAAATGGCAAAAGTGTTTAACTACCTGTTTATAAAGGAACAAAAGGTCCTCCTATGATTGATATTACATAGTTATATTCTAAAACAGGGTATTTTACATTAGATCCTGGATTCTCATCAACTGGAGCGTATAAATTAATAATAATGAAATTAGATGCATGTCAACTATGACTTACATAGATGGTGATAAAGGAGAATTATTATATCGAGGATATCCTATTGAAATTTTAGCTAAATATTCTTCTTACATAGAAGTGTGTTATTTATTTATTTATGGACATCTTCCATCTTAAAAAGAGTTGTAATCATTTGAAGAAACTATGGTGAGTGAAATGATGATAAATGAAAAACTTATAGAATTCTATAAAGGTTTTGCATCAGATAGTCATCCTATGGCAATCATGGTTGGTGTAGTAGGAGCATTGAGTGCTTTTATGCATAAAGATTTTGATGTAAATGATCCAAGAGATAGAGAATATATAGCTATTAAATTAGTAGCTAAAATGCCGACTCTAGCAGCTTATGCATATAGAACAGCATTAGGATTACCTATTGTATATCCTAATAAAAAATATTCATTTATTGAGAATTTCTTATATATGGTAATTATATTAACATAATTTAAGATGTTCTCAACTCCTATGAATGATTTCAATGTTGACAAAGTAATTGTTAAAGCATTAGATACTATTTTTATGTTACATGCAGATCATGAATAAAATGCATCTACTTCTACAGTTAGAATTGCTGGTTCTTCATTAGCTAATCCATTTGCTTGTATAGCTGCTGGAATTACAGCTTTATGGGGACCTTATCATGGAGGTGCTAATGAAGCTGTTTTGAATATGCTTAAAGAAATAGGAAATAAAGAAAATATTCCTAAATATCTTCAGATGGCTAAATCTAAAGATAATTCATTTAGATTAATGGGATTTGGACATAGAGTTTATAAAAATTATGATCCAAGAGCTAAAGTTATGTAGGAAATGTGTTATAATGTCTTAGAAAAAACAAAAAGAGCTAATGATATTTTAGAAGTATATATCTTTATTAATAATATGTTAGTTAGCCATTCAATTAGAATAAACTGCTTTAAAAGATGATTATTTCATATAACGTAAATTGTATCCCAATGTTGATTTCTACACTGGAATTGTATATGAAGCTTTGAGTATTCCAACTTCTATGTTTACTGTCATGTTTGCAGTATAAAGAAGTATTGGATGGATTTGTTAATGGATGGAAATGATGTCTGAAAAAGTCTAAAGAATCAGTAGACCAAGGTAACTCTATGTAGGAGAAGATTAAAGATAATATATTCCTATTTAAGATAGAAAAGAAGAAGAAAAAAGCAGAGTTTGTAAATTACCTATGCATAGCAGCCTATTTGGACTTGTTAAGGTATGATCATATTAAAATTATAATCAATTTATAATTATCCTTATTTATTCTTTATTTTCTAATAATCATCAAGACATTATTCATCTTATATATAAATTCATATACTTTATTAATTAATATTTATAAATATAAATTAACACATAATAATAATCGTTCAATTTACAGGTTTTATCTATTATAATTTTAATAGAAGTTTACTCTAAAATGAAGTCCGATTAATGAAAATACAAAGCACTTCAAATCTTAAATCAAATAGAAGAAAACTCTTAAACCATCAGGATCTTAACTGCTTTATACATCATGTATTGATCCTAATTTTGATGTTGTAAATGATATATGAGCATTCCCCAATTTTATTTCCAATTCTTATCTTCCTATTTTATCTGGTGCTGGCCATTTTGAATCATTTTCTCTTTCATTATATTCAATTACATACTTTATTATTTCTGATTCTTCTATTATTCTCTTAAACTCAGAAATCACTGACTCAGAAACAAAACACTCTTTTCTAATTAAAACATCTTATTTATAATTTGAATTATTTGCATAACGTAATCTTCCATCATTTCTAAACTCAAATTCAAGAAATTCATGTCCATATATTCCTTTATGTCCAACACTATCCATATATATTTTATAAACTTACTAATATCTCAAATAAAACTCATCATTTTAATTTACTTGCATTTTTAATACTTTAATTAAATAGTGATTATTTAATATTATACAATATTTTATATATAAAATCATATTACGAAATCTATTAAGTTACTTATTTAAGTTATTAAATACTCACTCTCTCACACAAATAATTTAATCAAATTCTTGATTATCGATTACTTAAATTATTTTTATTAAACAACAAGCTTCAAATGCTAATTTAATACTTTATCTAAAAAAAGATTCAGAAAACTATTTAGCAGTATTTTTTATAATTAAGAACAGACATTGAATAATTCATAAAATTATTAAAAATTCATTAATTGAGTTTCATTCAACTTAACATTTATTTATTTTTTCTACTTTCGTTTCTCCAAGACTTTTCTAATAAAATTAAATTTTTTGCAAATTTTATTTATAAAGAAAGGACAGGAATAAAGAAATTTGTAATATTATATTTTAAGGAGATAAAAAAAAACTAAATTCCTTTGAATATTTTGATGAATTATTTTAGATGTATATTTTTTATAGATATCATTCCTAACCTATATCTGCTCCAAAAGAATCATTATCTTCATCTTATTAATCAACTTTTTATTAGACTTTTTCTTTTTTAGCACTTGATTTATTGGTTTTTGATTGGCTCTTACCGTTGATTTGCTTGCCTGTTTATGTGCAATAGAGTTCATTTTCTTATGAATAGCGACTTCTGTCTTTAAAGGCTTAATCGTGATATGACTATACATGAAAGAAATAGTTTAAGTACCTACTAAATTTCTTTAGGTAAATCTTTCCATTCACTAGCAATTAATTTGGTGATTTCTTAAAATTGTAGATCTAAAATAGCATTAAAAAAGACTTGGATATTGTTATTAAAATTTCTCTCTTTTGTCTTAAAAATAAAAGATGAACGCTGATTTAGGCATCTTAGGTGCTAATGGATCTTTTTGTTTTTTTTGTTTTTTTTGTTTTGTAATTTATTGTTTTGGTTATTCTTCTGGTTCAGGTGTTGGTGCTAAATAGGAATCAATTAAATCTCTAAATTGTCTTAGAAAATTTTCAAACCTCGTTTGTTCTTTTTTCTATTTATGATATTTTCATAATTACATCTTACATCTCAAGATTTAAGATTAATAATATATATATTTAACATATTTCCTATCAGAACTAAACTATATAATAAAATATGAGAAGTTCAACAATTTAATTCAATGAAAATATGTATCAGCACATAAATTATTAAATTATATACGACAATTTCTATCCGTAAACCATTTCTCTTTCACTAATCTTGATTTCATTATTTCAGTATACATAATTTTCTTTTATCTAATATCTCTCTATCATGCATTATTTTAAATACTGAATTTTTAAGAACTTTAATTCTTTAGATGAAATTCTTTAGGAATTGGCTTAAATATAATCAAACCATTTTTATTTTTAACTATTTTTTTATCAGGGAAAAGTGAGGATTATATAAAATCCTCTATTTGAGGCATATTAAATTAAAAAGTCTTTGTTATCTAAGCATTTTCAAAAAGATCACAACTACATCTTATTCTTTATATTTTTTATCAGCTTAAGAATGAAATCAAGTGGTTGAGATTTTTCTTTCTGTATTTTTAAATGGCATAGTTCTGTCTTTTTGAAAGGATTCTTAACTTATAATATGGAACCTTCTTATATTTCTTTTCTATAAGGTACATTGCTTTACAATTAGATCCATAAATATTGTTCTATATTTAATAACAATTTAATATTTATGATCAAATAATTATAATCAAAAAAGAACGGTCTTTCCAATTTCGAATACCTTTTTTAACCCACATAGATTATCAGTTTTCATGAATTGACTTTCAATTTTGCGTTTTTATAAATACGAATCACAAGTTTTTAATTATTTTGCCAATGACGTTCTTCTACTGACAAAATATCTGGATATCATAATAAAATAAGGTGTTACTTTTCTTTTGGTTTATATTGTGCTTTACTAGTATTTTATGTATTAAAATTAGATTTCATTTAAATCATTCTGGATGATGATTCAGTACTAATACTTATCGATCTTGCTAACAATAATTGTAAGTTTGACTATTTTGAAGGATTGTAAATAGGTTTTTTAACATTCTATTATCTCAAAAGTAATCCTAACTTAATTAAATTTTGATTCAAATCTTGATCCATTTTTATTTAGTTTAAAAATATTTATTATAATGTTAATGAATTATAAATCATTTTAAATTCTCTTTTTAACCTTGCATTTTCTACATCAAAAGATGTAAATTACTTAAACTCATTTATTATCGATTATTTGATCTTGGTTAAAGAATTCCTTCAGCAACTAAATTTTTAAGATCCATGCTTTTATTTTTAATTAAAGATGAATTTTTCTTTTTAGAATTTTAAATAACTTATTTTTGTTGTTTTATAAGCATATTTTAACTGTTATCACGAGAATGTCTAGGAGAACTAGCAATTGATATAATTTAAGGAGATTTATCACCAGCTAACAATTTTGCAAGTGGAGATCTAGCAGAATGAACTTACTTTTAGATTTCAATCTCTTTTTTATCTTTAATAATAGAAGTTTCACTTAAACTTTAACATTACTCAATAGCTGATTCTTCATCTATTTAAGTTAATTGTCTTGGTTCTGCTATACTCTTTTCATCTAATACAATTTGTTTATTGTATGCACTCCAAATGTCATCGATTATTACATTGACAATCATTTATAAATTAGCTTTAAAAATATTTGAATTCAATTTGTAATGTTCTGCTAATTTAAAATCTTTTAATGGTATCTCTTTTTAGATTGCTAATTTCAACAATTCCTATAATGTTAAGTTTAACTCACTTAGATCGTGTATGTATGTTCTTATTGGAAAATCTCTTTGAATAAACTAAATATTTTTTCTACAAAATTAGATGCCAATCTGTTATAGATATTATCGATCTCTAAAAATTTCTAACTTTCTCTTTGAATCCTTAAGAAATCTAACTCTTACATAAATTTAAGATCGTTAAATAAAAAAATATTAATGACAACAAATTATAAATATTTAAATTAATGCAATTGAATAATAAAGAAATGAGCATAAAGTATATTGGTATATATATATATATATTTATATATTTATATTCATATTATAGGTAAATTAGTAGTTGGTAGACTCTAATTACGAGGATTTCTTTTTTAATTTGGAGAATGTTCTTCTAAAGTGGGTAATTGATTAATCCTTCTTTAATATAAATAAGGAGTTTCTTCTTATGAGAGTCTTCTATGTCTTTATTTAATTTATTTATGAATTGGGACATCTTTTTAATATTCTAATAGGATTTTGGCAATAACATTCCTATCAGAATAATTATGTATTTTTTTATGTTTTCCAGCGTAATTAACAGAATACTATTATTCTTTAATTAATATATAAATACTTAAAAGCATTTCTTATTCTGCTAGATATTATGAAATTCTAGTAGGATTAGGTGATGATTATTATGATCCACCTCCAAGAGTACTTTATCTATTTCTATTAATAGTTTCTTAGGTATCACTATTTTGATGAGTTTCAGTTTTATATTTAGGATTATTATAATTGGCTTTAGGTAACATATTTGCAATAGAAATTTAATTTTTAGGGAATATAATTGTATTTAATAATTTACTTTGATCATCAAAAGTTTGAGTTTTAAATTTATTAAAATAAGGTAGTTCTGTAATTGCATAAGATGTAGGTCTTAAATTGGTTTAGACTTATAACATCATTCGAATAACATTTTATAAATCTTATGAATATTATGATGGAAGTCTTGGATATAAACCTATAGAATATTGAAAATAAAACCTCTAATAACTTTCTTGTATAATCCTTCCATATCTTCAGCCCTAAATGGAGGTTTAAGAGCAGCCATTTCATAAGTTACACATCCTAATGACCATACATCTGATTTTTAATCATATGGTTAATCTTTCCAGACTTCTGGACTTGCATAATATGGTGTTCCTGTCTATGTATACAATAGTCCCTTCTTAGCTACTTTTGAAACATTCATATCTCCCAATTTCACATCACCATTCGATTATAAAAACACATTTGCACTTTTTAAGTCTCTATGAAATATTTTCAAATCATGCAATGCCTTTAAACCATTTGCAATCTAAAATGTTATTTTTAATATCTCATTCTCATTTATCATTGTATTTTATTTTATACATTTCTATATTTATTAGAATAGATCACCATTATCAGCCAGTTCCATTACAATACTGTTTTAATATTATCAATTGTCTTACCATAATGAATTACTATTTAAATCAATAAATGCCTCCTTATAACTTATTATATGTGGATGTTTGATAGATGCCAATATTCTAACTTCATTTAAAGCATTCTATTTCTCTTTATCACTCAAATTTGTTAGATTCACCTTTTTTAAAGCATATTCTACATTGTCTTCAATTCTTTTTACCTTATAAACTGTTGAATATGCTCCCTCACCTATCATATTAGTAAACTTAACCTAATTTCGACATAATCTTGAAATCTTTAAGTGACATTTTATAATTATTATATATATAATATTAATCATCATGCTTTCTTGCCACTTTTTTAAGCACTTACTTTTTTAACTGAGTTCTTAGCTGCACTCTTCTTTACTGATTTCTATGTGCTTTTTTATGTACTCTTTTGAGTTGATTTTTTTGCAGAATCTTTCTTTGCTGATGCAACGGGAGTCTTTGGTGCTGCTGCTGCAACATCAACTTTTGCAGGAGATGCAGCTTAAACTGCTTTCTTTATTTTTTTTGTTGCTGATCCACTTTCTAATTATTTAGTTATTGAAATGGTTACTTTTTCCTGATTTGCTTTAACTTCTGCTTTTTGCTCCTTTTGATCCTTTTGCCATTTTATTATTTATTTTTTTTTTTCAAATTGAGTTCTGCTAAATATCAAATTAATAATTATAAATTAATTTAATTGGCTATTTCATAAAAATAATGAATATTAAAATTTAATCATATATTCTAATCTGTTATTTTGAAAGAACCACATTTAATTTGAATGTTTAGAATTGAGATATCAAGAATATGTTATTATCAATTCTAAAATTTTGGAGAAAGAAAATTGTTTAAAATTTTGTTTAGTAATTTTAGTTATATATTGATTGTTTTGGAAATAATGAAAATTGAAAAGAAATAACAATATTAGTAATTTTAGATAGAATTTAATCTTTGGTATTTTTTGGTTAAATATTTATTGTTTTATTTAAAAAGAAATAAGATTTCAATAAAGTGGAGAGTTAATTGTTGATTTAAATATAAAATTAATTGTTTATAATGGGTTCTTAATGTTGTAATGGATAGCAAAAATCATTGAATAATAATGAGATTGTAAATGATAGTATAAAGAACAGTTCTTTATTCAAATAATCAATACATAGCCTTCCATTTACGAATTAAATGCCATGCAATAATGATGAAATATTGGAGTTGAAAAAAGAGAGTTAGATGGGGATTCCTGAAATAAGTGAGAATGTAAGTAAAGTAAATGAGAGTGAGAAGGAGAAACAACAAATGGCATTATCATAATTAACAGTTGCTTAAGATCCAAAATCAAGCAATAATGTAGGGAATTAATAAGATTAAAAATAATAAGAAGGTTACAATAATCGATCACAATCTACACCATATAAGAGAAAGACAATAACTTCAATAGGTACAGTTAAATTGGGGGCAGATGTTTTTGTAAGTTTAAAGTAGGGGAGTATAGGAAAGTTTTATTCAACTGGTTCTACTTTAGGAGCAGGAGCTTATGGAAAAGTATGGAAAGTAACTCATAAAAGCACTGGTATGAAGTTAACTAAAAATAGGGCTAATAAGGGCTATGAAATAGATAAAGAAGTCATCATTGATTTAGGAAGAATAATAGAGGTTATTTGCAGAAATGAATATTCTAAAGAATTTAGATCATCCTCATATAGTGAAATTGTATGAATTGTATTAAGATGAATAAAATTATTATTTAATAACAGAATATTTGAGTGGAGGTGAATTATTTGAGAGAATTAAAGCGATGACAATATTTAATGAAAAGAAAGCAGCTGAATATATGAGATAAATATTATCTGCTGTTATGTATTGTCATGAATAAAAGATTGTTCATAGAGATTTAAAACCTGAAAATATTTTATTTGTTAATGATACATAGAATTCACCATTAAAAATAATAGATTTTGGAACATCTAGAAAATATGATCCATCAAAAAAAATGACAAAGAAATTGGGAACTGTAACTAATTGATTTAATAAATATCATTTTAGCCTTATTATATAGCACCAGAAGTATTGAAATAAGATTATAATGAAAAATGTGATATTTGGTCATGTGGAGTAATCTTGTATATACTATTGTGTGGATATCCTCCATTTACAGGTAAAACTGAAAAAGAAATAATGAAAAAAGTAGGAGAAGGGAAATATGAATTTGATGGTAATTTTATCGTTTTTATATTAAGTGCAGCTGATGATTGGAATTAAATATCCAAAGAGGCTAAGAATCTAATTAATAGAATGTTACATGTGAATCCTAATTTTAGAATTTCAGCAAAATAAGCATTGAATGATGCTTGGATTATAAAACATTGTTCATAAACTATTATTAATACTAATGTTAATTAGAGAGTATTATAGAATCTCTAAAAATTTTAAGTATTAATAATACATTTAGAGTTTTAGGCTAAATCAATTTTCTCATAAGCAGTATTATCATATATTGCTTTTTAAATGACAAATCATATAGAATAAGATGAATTATTAAAAACATTTTAAAGTCTCGATAAGAATAATGATGGAATTTTATCAAAAGAGGAACTTATTGAAGGATATAATACAATCTATTAAGATAAAGAGAAAGCTGAATAAGAAGTTATAAAGATACTGCAATTAATAGATTTGAATCAAAGTGGTTAAGTGGATTTTTCAGGTTTTATTTTAAGATTGATTAAATTTAGAGTTTTTAATGGCAGCTATGAATTAAGAGAAATTAGTTTCTTTATAGAAAGTAAAAGCTGCATTCAAAGTATTTGATGCAAATGATGATGGCAAGATTTCTAAATAGGAATTAGAATAAATGATTGGTACTTTGGATTAAGAATTATGGGAATAGATTTTAGAAGAATGTAATGCGAAAGAATTTATAACAGAAAAAGAATTTATGAATATTTTACTTAATTAAAAAATTTGATATTTATTAATGCATATGTCTTAATTCAATTACTGTAAAATAATTGATAATTTTTAATAGCATAGAATTCTAGATTGTTAAATTAATATATATACCAGTTCCATCTCCATTCATAATCATAAATTAGAATGTAAGACTAGCTTTATTATGTGGGAATGATACATCTACTGTAACCATTTAGTCTTTATAAGAAGCGTTAGAAGAACAAAAATTTTGTTGATTTTTGTTATAATCAACAGTTTAATCCCAAATAATAACTTTATCAGCTAAAATTCTTAGAGATTTATTAGAAGTCCAAGAATCTAAATAATAAATAACAAGTAAGAGTCTTAATATTTTATGTGGTTGTGAAATAGAACTTCTTTTTTATAAGAAAATATTCTTATGAGCTATATTGTACCCTCCAACAACACTAATTGCACCACATATAGAGATTGCCATAGGTGAATAGGATAATAATTACCAATTTTAAGGATCAGTAAAGGTAGTAGTAAAGAAATTCGAATTAATTAATGATTCCACTTAGACACAAGGATTATTAGTACAATCTTCTTTGATAGAATATATATTAAAATGATTGAATCCATATTTATAATTTCCAGAGATGTAAGGTTGAGATTCAAATTAAATTCTAACAAAATTGCCAGTATGATCAAATGTATATTCCCAAAATGAATAATCTTCAATATTATATGTAAGAGAAGGTGTACAAGTAGAAACCGGAAGAGTTTCACCAATAGATACAATTTCATCATAATCTTCATCAATTTTTAGATTTATATTTAATGCCTCACCAGCAGCATAAGCTTAAAATTAGATTTTTATTTTTTCATGATCTTCTAATTCAAAATCTTTATACAGTAGATTATAAAAAGAAAGATAATTCATACTAGAAAAGTATGTTTCAGTTAAATATGGCATTTTTATCTAACCAGTTGCATCAGATGGAGTATAACTACCCCATTATGATTAAGTAGCGAAATTTATTTCAGTTAAATCACTTTCTAACAAATTCTCTGTTAATTTAGTTCCTGTGATACAAGTTGTCGGACTTGCTTCACATAATTCACAAGATGCATCACATCTTAATAAAAAAATAGCTAATTCTCTTATTCCAAAATAATCTGTTGGTGTTATTGCATCACTTACAAATTTAATTGTTGTGTATTAATTTACATGATAGATTCTTAAATCAACATTATAAAATTATTCTGGTTTTGTACTACTACCACATAGTTCAATCTTACCAGCTTTTGTTTTATAATCAGACCAAACAACTATTTCATCAACTTTTAATGAATACTAAGATGTTGTTAATGCATCAAACTTCCAAAATTAAAATGTTATTCTCATTTCATAATGAGGTTCAAAAAAGTATTCTTTTGTTATTGTTGTTCCTGTCTTATATTTTCCAAATGTTGATATTTCTCTCAAATATTATAAATTCATTACAATCACACTTAAATTAACTTATTTATTCATTTGTAACCATCCAACCTTCATTAGTATTTAAAAACGCTCCTAAAAAATGATTTATTTTCTATATATAAGGTAAGCATTAATCAACAGTAGTATCTAAATAAGTACAGAAATAGCATCCCACTGGACAATTGTATGTATAAATATAGATATCTCTTACTCCCCATGATTTCTATTCTAATTTATTTAAATACTTCTGATGATGGAGCTTATAATGTAGTTGTAATTTCTAATATTATTGATTATGAATAATGAGGAATTATTATTTCTTATTATATAAATTACCCAAAAGAATTTCCTTTATTTGAACTCACAGTTTATTCATCAACAATTTCTCCATCTACTTTCGTTAAAATAGATTCATTATCCCATGTATTTATACTATCATTTTTTTATTCAATATATATACGCCCAAATCTTCATCTTTAATTTTATTGTATGATGACGAGGTGATATCAATATTTCTTTATAAATTGATACTCCTCCTCCAAAAACATTACTTCCTCCAAATATTGTCAAACCATCTCTAACCTCAAATCCTGCATTTCCTCCAATAACACTCCATCCTATATTATTTAAATAAATCTAAACCATTTGAAGTAGAAAACGAGTTTTGTGTAAAAGTTTAATAAGAAAATACCATCTAGCATCTACCTATTTGTTAAAATATGGAAATTAAAACGAAGCTTAACATTAAAATGGATAAAAAATTATAAATTTAATTAATTAAAGCCCTCATTTTATAATTTATAAGACACAAGATCTTGATTTTTAATATTACCTATCTGTAACAAATTAACTAATTGTATATAATATGTTTGTAATTATGAATCTCAGTTCAAATACTTCAGTACTTAAATATTCTTTCTTAGAGAATCTCAAACATTAAAATGAATAGCATAAATTAAATGGAAAATTATAGACTCTGCTACATTACATTTTTTATACTATATTTATTTGAAATATGTTCAGTATACTTTTTAGTTTTGATATCATATAGAGTAAAATAGGAAATTTAAGTGAGGCTTTATATTTAATATATATGGTATTAATAATAATATAATAATTATTTTATGTTTTCTAGTTTCATTTATAATTATTTATATTATATAATATGGATTTGAAAGTAATCATTTAAAACTGTGTTTTAATTACTTAAGGTAATTTTTTTATGGTTGTTCAAATTGATGAATTATAATATGCATCAAAAGAAAAGAAAACTTAAAAGTTTAGAAGTGAAGTGCAATTTACAAATGCTCATCCATAATTTAGAAAGAATGTTTTTTAATTCACAAATCTATCTTATGGAGATAGAGTCACTCTTAAACTTGGTTGTTTTAATACTAGATTGACTTCTGAACCATAGGAATAGCGAAAATTACTTGAACATTCAATTCTTTTTGGATCTATGTAATTAGTCCTTACAGTGAAATTATTAGAANGAATTATTATTTCTTATTATATAAATTACCCAAAAGAATTTCCTTTATTTGAACTCACAGTTTATTCATCAACAATTTCTCCATCTACTTTCGTTAAAATAGATTCATTATCCCATGTATTTATACTATCATTTTTTTATTCAATATATATACGCCCAAATCTTCATCTTTAATTTTATTGTATGATGACGAGGTGATATCAATATTTCTTTATAAATTGATACTCCTCCTCCAAAAACATTACTTCCTCCAAATATTGTCAAACCATCTCTAACCTCAAATCCTGCATTTCCTCCAATAACACTCCATCCTATATTATTTAAATAAATCTAAACCATTTGAAGTAGAAAACGAGTTTTGTGTAAAAGTTTAATAAGAAAATACCATCTAGCATCTACCTATTTGTTAAAATATGGAAATTAAAACGAAGCTTAACATTAAAATGGATAAAAAATTATAAATTTAATTAATTAAAGCCCTCATTTTATAATTTATAAGACACAAGATCTTGATTTTTAATATTACCTATCTGTAACAAATTAACTAATTGTATATAATATGTTTGTAATTATGAATCTCAGTTCAAATACTTCAGTACTTAAATATTCTTTCTTAGAGAATCTCAAACATTAAAATGAATAGCATAAATTAAATGGAAAATTATAGACTCTGCTACATTACATTTTTTATACTATATTTATTTGAAATATGTTCAGTATACTTTTTAGTTTTGATATCATATAGAGTAAAATAGGAAATTTAAGTGAGGCTTTATATTTAATATATATGGTATTAATAATAATATAATAATTATTTTATGTTTTCTAGTTTCATTTATAATTATTTATATTATATAATATGGATTTGAAAGTAATCATTTAAAACTGTGTTTTAATTACTTAAGGTAATTTTTTTATGGTTGTTCAAATTGATGAATTATAATATGCATCAAAAGAAAAGAAAACTTAAAAGTTTAGAAGTGAAGTGCAATTTACAAATGCTCATCCATAATTTAGAAAGAATGTTTTTTAATTCACAAATCTATCTTATGGAGATAGAGTCACTCTTAAACTTGGTTGTTTTAATACTAGATTGACTTCTGAACCATAGGAATAGCGAAAATTACTTGAACATTCAATTCTTTTTGGATCTATGTAATTAGTCCTTACAGTGAAATTATTAGAAGTACTTCGAATAGAAGGTTAATTGTAACATGAATCTCTTCTTTATGATCCAGAAGATCAAAGGAAAGAGAAGGGGAGAATATCAATCTTACTTAGACATTAATCTCATGATCTTAAAGCTTAAGTAGAAGACGATGTTGAAAGAATTGAAGAAATATATTATGATCCATTTGAGAAGGATCAAGAAATCATTAGAAGGAAATTATAAAGAGTTGAATTAAAATTGACAAGTTTGAATTTATCTATGGAACCTATATAAAAGAAACTTAATTTCTTGAGAACGGCTCATAAATAAATATCCTTTGATTTAGCTACTTTGAGATAACAAAAAGATTAAATTGAAGAAGAAAATAATTATTTCTAAAAAATTGTTAATTAAAAAAATGATGTGAAAGAACTACATATTTAAATAGATTTATTATGTAATACAGATTATGGATAAGATATTTTAAAGAAAAAGTTAGTTTTATTAATGAATAAATTAGAATTTGAAAGAAGAATATATCATGAATTATCTAATCATTATTATTAAATAGAAAATGCTCACTCTCAAGCCAAAGGTAAAACTTCAGAATTATAAACACTTAAAGATACTATTTAAGAATAAGATTTTCTTATAAAAAGATTAGAAGATTAAAGACCAATTCTTACTAATTTGAAAGAGACTATGGAAAATTAAGAACATATTATTTTAAGTCTATAAGAAACTATTAAAGAAACATCTAGAAATTTGACTAGGTTAGATAAATAACAATTATTTTACAATTTAGATAAGTTAAAAGCTGATCAACAATTATTAAAATAGAAATAAGTTTAATTGTAACATATTTCAGAGATGAACAAAGGAGAAATTCCTAGATCTTTTTTTGAACAATTCAAAAATGATGAATTTTTTAGAGATAATCCAATAATTGTGAATAAATTTCAAAAGAGAGCAGAAATGTTATTGAAAGAAATTGAATTGTTATAAGAAGGATTAGCAGAAACTAGATAAGCACCAATTTAATAATAATCATATAGACCAAAATCATAAGGTACTTCAGATAATGTAATTCTTTAACTGGAAATATAATAAGCAGAGAATAAGGCAGAAATATTAGAAGAATAAATGTTAGCTGTAGCAAGAAATTATGCTAAATAGATTGCAGATTTAAAAGCATAATTAAATATAATTGAAGCATAATTACGATGATGATCTTATCAATTAAAACCATATTTTTACTACATAATTATAGATGCTGCAAATTCTACATTACCATTTGTCTAATCTAATACATTTATAGCTTCTGCTCTTGTTGCTCCTATATTAATAATTGCTTATATTGATTATTCTGGATGTCTAGAACCTGATCTATTGGCATTTGGTTATTATTATTGTTATTACTATGGTTATGATTATTATTATTATTATTATTATTGTTATTATTATTATTTTTATGGTTCATTAGATTATTTTATCTATTATTCTTCTTATATTTAGGAATCACTATTTTATCTTTTTAAAATTTCTTATTCCTATTAAATACTGATTCTCTTATTAATTTAACCTTCTGAAAGGAATTAGACACTCAATTTTTCATTAGGAAATATTAAGCAATTATCTTTCAAATTTATACTGCACTATTTTTAAATATAGAAGAATTACTTAATATCTTTTAAGCATGTCTAATCCAAATAAAAAATCGATTCCATCTCCATCCAAAATAGTTAAAGAACATGGTAGAAACTAATTTATAATATAAATAAATTTACTTGATCTAGAATTTACATTTCAACTACATGAATTCTTCCTATTATTTTTTATGTACCTACTCCTTAAGCTATACCTTAAAAGCGAGTATCAACTAATCTCATAATTCCACATCTCTCTGCACAAGCTTTAGACATTATGGTACTTTGTGCCCCACTATCAACAAAAGCTTATACAGGATGACGATTAATTGATAATTCTATATACAACATTGTAACAGTGCCAAAACTTTCCGGAATGTATTCTTCAGCATATTCTCGATTTTCTTCTATGTTTTTCTTGTTGATCATCTCTTCTATTAACTTTTAATTTTCAGGATTTAGAGGATCCTACTCCAATTATTACATCTTTCGTATGTATTCCTATTATTCTTAGAATTTCTTTTATTACTAAAAATCAATAATATTAATACTTATTGCTATATATATTCCATTACACCTGCTAATTTTTTATTTTATATTGATTCTGCCAGTTTTGGATCTTTTATTCTTATTGCCTCTATTAAATGAGGATTTTATTAAAAATGTTTTATGAACTTTATTGCTTCTAATTCTAATGGAGTCCTTTATTATTTTTATTTTCTCTCAATTAGAACCAAATCTTCATTTTACATATTATACTTTGAAAGAGTATCATTATCATTCAATATTCTTCCTCCATAAATCAATTATTATCTAGCCACAGCTATTTAAAACTTAAATCTTAACAAAATCTTACTTCTACTTCTATTAATGCTTTTAAATCCAATACAGTAAGTGTTTAATCCACTTCTAAGATCGATATTTTATCTTTTACAGGATCTGTTACTTATAATCTGAAAGACATTCTTTAATTTATTTTATTTATTATTTATAAACAAATTATCCTAATCTCTATCATAAACAATACATTAAGTGAATAATTTATATCATTATTTCTAATTATTATTCTATTTCTTTCTATATGTTAATATTGTTTAGAAATCTTTCCAATATTTTCTGGTTTAATTGAATTCAATTCTATTTGAATTTTGTTTCTAGAAAATTACAAGATTAAATTCAATTGATAAAAATAATTTTAGATTTAAATCAATGATAAATTTAAGTATTAGAAATCAATTTTCATTTAAAATACGATATATGATGAATTAAAATTAGCTAAATTAATTAAACATGAAAGGGTAAAATTTACAAAAAATGATAATGATATAATAATAAAAATTGAATAAATAATAAATATAAATAATTAGTTAATTAATGATATTAATAGTGTGTAATGTGATATAATTTAAATCGTATTTAAATTCTGATTTTTAAACTCTTAAAATATAAATACATGAAAAAACAATTTAAAGTAGCTTTAATAGGAGATTCTAGAAGTGGAAAATCATCACTAATGAGATGTTTAAAAGGTGAAGAGTTCCTTTATGAATCATAAGAAACTATAGGGATAGATTTTTATTAAAGAAGTTTAGATTTAAAAAATATCAACTATATATTTAAACTCTATGATACTAGTGGTTGCGAAACCTATAGACTAATTTTGAATAGACTTTTAAGTCAAATTGATGCAGTCATCATATGTTTTGATGCTTCATAACATAAATACTAACTAGTTGGTGGAATTTGATAGATAATGAATTAAGAACAATTCCAACTTTTCTTATTGGAAATAAAATTGACATCCAAAATTTAAATATGAATTCCAATATATCTTTAAACTTACCAGTGTTCTACGTTTCTGCTAAAACAGGGTAAAATGTGCAGAAGTGTTTTAACAAAATATTTCAATCATTGACTCCTTAGAAAACTATTATTTAGTAAAAGACATAGAAAAATAAGAGTTGTTGGGGATTTCTTTGTTCTTGCTGAAAAGGAGAAGTGAAAAAAGGATTCTAAAAAAATCATTGTTTATTGTTTATAGTTGTATGTATGAATAATAATTATTCAATTTCTTAAAAATATTGTTTTATAATAATGAGTAGAAAATAGATATTCATTTTAAAAAAGCAAAGGATATATTAAGATGAATAATTTGACTGAAATAATTGTTTAAATTTCAATTGATGTTATGGATGAATAATATATTTTAATTAATTAATTTATTTACAAATAAGAAATTATATATATGAATTCAAGAAATGGATCTAAAGAAAGATAATAGAGAGAAGTAGTAAAATCATTATTTTGGGAACATTCAAAAAATTTACCTCCTTTTTTTGCTGAGAATGTATTATTTTTAGAAATGGAAGTTGAATGTAACAATGTTACAATAGAGGTTGTGAATCAATTATTGGAATTATATAGAGTAAAATGAATATAATTTAATGAAGATTGGTGTAGAATATTTTGAATCAATAAAGAGCAATAAGTTTTTGATATTTAAGAATAAAACGTAGTAATTATTAATGAAAGGGACAGTAAATCAATGCATGAATGTTGCCTATGAAGAATTGAAACATGAAACGGCTCTTAAGAAGACATCTAATTCTGAGAATTAAGAGAGGATTGCTCCATTACCTCCGTCATCGAGATTGGTAATTGCATAGAAATCTTAGAAATAATAAGAAGTAGAGAATTAATTAAAATATATCAAAGAGTAAGATTAAAAATTATAAGTTAATCAACTATTAGAGTATCATGGTTATGAATCATAAAGAGTTACTAGAATACATAATAAGTGATTTATTTAATTTGATTATTGTATAGAGCATTGTAAGAATAGGAAGATTAAGTGTAATAACGCTTATAGAGAAGGCGAATGAATCAATCTGTAAAATTAAAAGGATAAATAGAATGAATTTTCAATACTAATTAATTATTTTTTTTTAGCATTATTTTAATGTCTATTTTATTTACAACAGAAGAATTGAAATAAATCGAACCTCATCCTTATGAATATGTATAAACAAAAACAAAATATCTAGAGTAAATGAGTTCTTTTAATTACACAAAAACAACTTAACTTCCTTTTATATCAATAGCAAAAGCTTAACATAGATAATTAATGGATAAAGTCAAATATTATTAATATGAAGAGAAAAAATAATTACCTTCATATAAATTCAATACAATTTTTGAAGAATAATCTTAACCTCAAATCAATACTGAAGATGTAAGATAACAATATTTTAATGAATTTATACTGTAACCAAAGGAAGAAGAAATATCAAAGAAAGAAAAAGAGAAAAATAGATATCTACATATTTGTGGAGTAATAAATGCTTAGAATCAAATTGATAAATAAGAATATAAAAATCATATTAAAGAATTGAAATAATTATAAAGAGAAGTAGAGTAAATTCAACAGAAAACTAAAAAACCATATTATCCAACAAAAGAGATGTGTCGTAATACTAATTTGATTAATAAATTGGCTACACCTATGCTAAATATGTATAATGTATACTTTAAAGAGATTTTTGATGCTTTAATTGATGACATACTTTTAGAAGAGGTATTAATTAATAATTAAATTCTAGGTGCAATTTTTAAATGAATAATAAGATAAGACTATGAATAATAGGGAAGAACCAGAAATACCAGAATTTGATAACGAAGAGGTTTAAGAATAATTAAATGTTGATGTTAAAGATCTCTTATTAGAACTTGGTAATATAATGGATGAATATTGATTAATTAATAATTATATAATATAACCGTTAAAACATAATGAATTAATTTGCCAATTACTTGTAATGTTAGACTAAAAGAGTAGTCTCAGTTTATCAATAACAATGTTATAGCAAATCTCCTTAAAGTAGAAAATGCTTATAATCATTCAGTCCTAATGAATAAAAATATATGAAATAGTTCAAATGTATAGATCAATATAAATATTAACAATAACAATAAAAAGCTATATTATATCCACCTAAAAGAATGTCTCCTAATAATAAATAACCTCTTATTGCTACTAAATTAAGAATCTAAGATAAAGAAAATAGTAATCATCTTTATAATGCAAATATTATATTCCAACCATGTAGTACTCCAAGAGATCCTAGATAATAATAATTATTTTCACAATAGAATTCACCTAATATTAAATAACCTACTCCTTAATTTGAAAATCGTTATGATTATAATTATGATGACAAAAATTAAGAATTTAGATTATCATCTTCATAAATTAATTTTAGATTTGTTGATTCAGAATAACACACATTTGATGAATAATAACTTAAAAATATTGCAGATTAATTTAACAATATTGATATCCCTTTAAAAGAACCAGAATTATCATAAAAATCAATTAAATCTGATGAATTCTTAGTATAAATGGATTCTGTTAAAAAATCTGATTATTCTAATAAATCAAATACCAAAAATGTTGCCATTTAAGCATTTGAAAGTACTCACTTTGAAAAACCAGAGGAATAGCTTGGTAAAATATTTGGATCTTTGAAAAAAGTTAAAATTATTAAAAAGAAATAAACTTAACCTACTTTATAAACCTAAGTCACTTAAAAAACTATGGAAGATGATAGTATGTTAAAAATGGATACTTAGTAGGATTAATAAGCAAAAACAATTAGTGGGTTGTCTAATATTGATTTTCAAAGTGAAAAGCTTTAAACTGAATTTACAGATCTTGTAATATTATTATTTTAATAAAGGATTCACATAGAATTAAAAATACATAAGCTGATGAATATGATTAGTTTAATAATTTTAGATAAAATATTGCAACTCCTAAATAATTAACATAAAATAATATCAGTAGTTTTTTATTATTAATTTTATATAGGTTTTCTGATGTATAAAAAGTAATTTGAGAAAAAGTCCTGAATATAATTGTTATATATTTAGTTAAAATATATGAGATTTAATTTACATATACTTAATAACAAATTGTTATTCAATTGAAAAACCTTTGTTATTGTTTTATTCTCTCTTTGATGTAATGTGAATTTGGAAGATCAAATCTTACTTTACGTTTTTCTTGTTACTAAGTTCTAAAAGAATCATTATTTTTTTATTGTAATTTTAAGGCACTTCTTGGAGTAATACTTTTTTGATCATCTGATAATTCTGCAGTATGTGATCTATTTTTTAATTATTATTGTTCTGTGATTACTGACAAAGATTATTTGTTTATATTTGGTTCAATACTAACTTGAGTTATAGGATGTGATAATTGTAAAGGAGAACTTTCTCTAGAAATTGATGGTTATTGAATAAAAAATGGAGCAGATTAAATAGCGACATTAGATAATTCTGCTCCAGTAGTTGTAGGTGTTTTCATTGTTATTGTTGGATCTTTAAATGATTAAATTTAATCTAAAGTTTATTTATTTTCTAAATTATTTTTAAGAGTTTAAAATTATGGAGAATCAATTTTAATTTCTTTTTAACTTTAAGGTTAATCAATGATTTCTTAAAATTTAAAGACAACAACTGCTTAATCAAAGTAGGTTATGCATCTATTAAATTTTAAATTTCTAATCTTAGGTTTTCTAATTTTCTTTTATTGACTACTTTCAGTTGCAATATTACATTCTTCAGACATTAAATACCTTTCAGTTGAATTAGGAGATCGATTTGATGCTTTTAGATTTGTAGAAAATTTAGTCTTATTCAAAGAATCACTTGAATTTGATTAATTAGGAGACCCTGTCTTACTTTTATTATTTTAAAATCTATTTGATCTTTTCTACATAGAACTAACTATTTTACCATTTAATCTTAACCTATTCTTTTACGAATCTCTCTTGACTATTCTTCTAATAAAATTGTATTTTAACTTCCACATTGACATGCCAATCTATTCTATTAGCATACACATCTGCAATTTTATAACTAACAAGTACCCATTTATATTGATATAATTATTACATTAATAATCAATTTTTGTTAATTTCTTCTAAGAATTTCAATGTCTTTATACAATCTATTTTCTCTTCTTTACCAGGTTTCACACAAACAATAAGAATTCCTTTATCATTCTTGTCTCTCTTGAATCCATCTAATCCCCTGCAAACTATTATGTTTTTTTCACCTTAAACAATTAATTAATAATGTTTCAGTCCTGTCAATATACTTTTAATAGTTTATTTTATATCATCATTCAATTGTAAGTTGATGGTCTTTTCTCCTGATTCAGTTTACAAGGATAATTTAAATTATTTAGGCATAATTCGTTTGATTAGTTCTTATAATAATTTCTTTTTGCCACTATGTTTTAATCCTACAATCATTATTTATTGTGATTATGGAATATCAATTGAACTGCCCAAAGCTGCTTATTTCAAATAATAATATCGCAGTGAATGTATTGTACCATTTTCATTTAATTTTCTAACTTCAATTTTAGACGGTGTCATCATTTTGAAATCGTCATTCTTTCTATTTGCTACTGGGTAATACAAATATGGTTATTATTACTATATTTCATATGTTGATTATGAAGCTATTCTATTAATTGTTGATTTGGCTTCATATTGACAAATGAAACTTTTCAAACTATTTAGATATTCTCTTGCAGCTTTAGGAGATACAGCTTATCTTAATGTTGGTGATTAATATTTAGAAAGTGTTGCTTGATCTTAAGTTCTATTTTATCTATGAAGAGGAGTTTATGCAACTATTTATCCGAAATGACTCTATGAGGCTTAGCTGTTATTATAAATCATAATAAATTTAAAATGGGAAAACATCAAATATTATTTAGTATTACAAGAATACAATTATAATATAACATTAAGTTTCAGTTTCAGATATTGATATTCTTATTATATTAATTAGATATATACTTAATCTATTATTAGAAATATTAGAAATAATGTCTTTTAAATGAGTTTAAAATAATTTAAATAAAATGATTTTGATTTTTGGACTTATATAAATCACTCTATAAATTTATAATTTAACAGAAAAATAAAATAAATTTATGAATAATTCAAGATCAACAGTTAAAAAGGGAACAAATAATCTTCCAATTTAAACTGGAGATTTGGAAGAATACATGTAATGATTATATCTATATTATTATTAGTCAAATATTGTATGATCATTAAAAGAGTTGTGAGAAGGCTGGAAAATATTTGGAGGCAGATTAAGCAAAAAAAAGATTAGGAGAATTGAAAAAAGATTTAGATTCTAAAAATAAATATGAAGTTAAGGATAGACATACAAATGAAAAATAGGAAATTGAGAAAGCACATCTTGAAGAATTTAATTAGTTTAACGAATTTTGGGATCAGAAAATGGTTGAATTTGATTAAGAAGCTTAAAGAGTTAAAGAGTAGGTTCTTTAAAGACATGATGAAGAATTAAAATAATTTACAGATGAATTAGAAAATTCAATTCCTGTTAAACCTAAAGATTCAGCAGAATTATTAAGTTTGAGAAAGACTGAAGAATCATTGGCAAGATAAGAAAAGTATATAATTATAAATATTTATTCAGTTATCAAGAAGCTCATATAACTTAATAAAGAATTTTATCTATGGAAAGAGATGAATATGAAAAGTGGAATTAATAAAGATCATGTAAAATCAGAAATTTAATACTTTAACTTAAACAAAAATAAAGTACAGAATTAAGTGCTTTATAATAAAGAATAATTTCAGGATAGGAAGAATAAAGAAAGATTAGATCCTAAGAATTAGAAAAGTATTATTATTATATTAAAATAGACTATTATAAAAGTATTAAAATGTAAGAAAAGAATTAAGCAGTTAATAAAATTAAGAAATTACAAGACTTGATAAGACTATGAAAAATTCATCAATTATGTAATAATCTAGAATGAATACATCTAAAATGTAAGGTTCCTCAATGAAAAAAGGAGATGAAGAAAACTTCTATATAAAATGATCAATTATATATTTATATAATACTTTATTATTATGAAAATAAATTTATTCAATCCTAAGACTAAGCATACTTAATTTAGTAGATCAACTAGGGCCACTTCAATGTTATCACTAAAAAAAGTAGATGAAACAACTGTTGGAACTGTTGGGAACTGGGCATAGACAACTCTACCTTAGGTAAAAAAAAAAGAAAATAAAATGCAATCCACTTATAATGAAGATTATAATTTTCTGAGGGATAATGATAAATTCTTTCAAATTAACGATGATGATAATTCTCCTTATGGCAATCGAAAGTAATAATCTTTGAAAATTTTGTCTCAAATTGATTTAAATGATATGAATGATTTAGAGGAGAGATTTACATTTATCATGAAGTAATCATTATATTATGTTCATAAGGTATTTAAGATAATCTAAAATTGGTAATTTATACAATGTTGCCGTTTTTACTTATGCATACATATTAGAAAAGCAGTTTTAATACGATAAAGCAATCTAAATTTGGTAAAAATATTTAGTATTTTGCAATTCAAATCGAGTTTATCGTTACAAAATTATTGCTTATAAGCATCTAGTAGAGCTTACACTCTTAATATAGGATTTTAAGAGAGCCTTAAATTATTCTAAAAAACTCATCAAATATACATTATTTTTTAATGAATCTAATTATGAATTAAATGCATATGATTAAATAGGCAAGATATTTTATTACACCAAAGAATAATAGTTAGCAAAGGCTTTTCATGAAAAATTTATGGATGGAGAACCTATGCCAACTTAAAATAAGATTCGATAAGCTGTTGTCAGAATGATTGAATACAATATTCGATAAAAATAATCTATTGGATAAATTGACACTGACAGTGATGATGATTTTGAATTAGAAAAATTAGCAGAACCAAAAAATTTAGAATTTCAACCCATTAGATTTAAAGATGCATTATTGAAATACAAACACTTATGGGGACATGTATAAAAATAAAGTGAACCCTTAGGACCAATAAATGTATTGACTTTTGATAAAAGATTATTTTAAAGAGAATACTTTACTTAGTTAAGTAATAATAATAGTATCAAAAGTTTTATACTAAATAGCAACATCTCAATTAAAAAGAATAATTTATAAAAAGTCATTGATAAATTAATAAATGACATCTAAACTTTTTGATTAACATAATTTATTTAATTATTAAAATGTAATCTTAAATTACCTATCTACTCTAAAATAATCTAAGTATATCAATTATTTTATTATATTTCTCTTTAATGTTCATCAACATAACATACATTCTTTACTTATAAATTTGAAGTAGTAATTTATGATTAAAAGAGAAAATACTAAAATTAATTAATTGTTTTAATTCATATGAATCAAATGCCTAGTAATCTAAAAAGAAGTTCAAAATTACTTTGAAATTTTAGTAAGTTTTCTATAGATTTTATATACAAAACTTTCTTTGCCCAATAAAAATCTAATATTTATAATATAAAAAATAAATAAAGGAATTTTTTGTTTTAAAATACGTGTGAATATTAATAAATTTATTGGTTTTGTTTTAATTATAGGTACTTTTTAAAGATTGAAATTAATAAGATGGACGTAATGTAAAGTTTCTACTATTTAGAGCTTTGATAAATAAACTGCATATTGTTGTATAAATTTAATTAATACAGTTAACAGGATTTAAAAAAACAATAGTGTAAAAAGTAAAAATAACGAGTTATTAATACTATTATTGATAAATTAAGATAAGTTGTTTTAGAAAAATTTGAGTAATTAGATGTTTTCATTTATAAAATATGTTTTTTGTTTTGTTTAAATAAAAAATCTTAATCTAGAACATGATTCAAATCTAAAATTTATTTTCCATTTATTATTTATATTATGGAACAATTGAATAGAGATAAGAGAGTATCATCAATTAAAAAATATGGTTTTTATGCCAAAAGAGATTACCCTGTTTAAACTGGTCAGAAGAGGATTTAATACAATATCAATCGTAAATAGAAAAAGAAAAATAAGTAAAAGGATTAAAAGGGGAAAGGTCATTCTCTTTTTTAGTTTACTTAAGAAGAGGATGATCGAATTATTAAATTGGTTCAAGAGTTAGGACCTAAATTTGTGAAAATAGCTCCTTTCTTCCCTAATAAATCATATAGTATGGTAAAAAACAGGTATTACAAACATTTAAGGGACAAACACAAAGACCTTTGTTAAAAGTAAGTTAATAATAATATCTTAGGGGTTGTGATTTAAAAATTGAATAAGAAACTATGTCTTATAAACCTAATGAGAAACTTGATGAATTAAATTAACTAATTCATTCAATAAATCTATCTCCAGAAATTGTTTCATTAACCTAAACCTTCATCTAACATCTTTAGAAGTGTCTAACTTGAATCTAAATATACATATTATTGTTCAAAATATTTATCTAATTTCTTACTGATTATATTATATAAATTGCTAAATAAACTCTTTTTTGATTAATCAAAGTATTTTAATTAAAATAAAATAAGTAATAAATTACAATATCATTTGAGTACAAATAGTATTCATTCATTTTCTATGCTCTATAAAAAACGTAAGTAATTTAGATATATAAGAAAGATATTTAACAATCTAATAGTTCAATCATTTTTCATCAAAACAGTTCTATTCTTTTGGTAATGATAATTATATGATGTAATTCTAAATATTGAAAAGATATATTGTAGATTGAGAGATTTAATTGATATGGTTAATAAAATTAATATTTTTAGTTTAGTAATTATTTTGCTCTGAAAATGTTATTTAAATGAATTTTAAAAGTTTAGGAATAATATTCAACAATAATTATTATTCTTTTATAAAGATGATTTGTATGATAAGATCATTTTATTACAATTTTTAAAGGATATTAATAATGTCTAAGCTTAACAGAATTAGTTTTTAGCGAATAGCATTTTTTCCTAATTCTAAGAGCTGAGTAAAATAAAATGGAAATGATCAATTCTAATGTTAAATGAAAAGATATATGGTATAATTGATTTATTAACAAGATAAAGTTCCATAATATATTCGCCATAGTATAATTGTATTGTTTATCTCCACGCTATTTAGCTGTCAGCACTGCTTGTATGAAACTATGATATTATTTAATTATTTTTTTATAATTGATTGATATGGAATTATGGAGTCAACTTGAAATGGGTCATATTGTAATTTTCTGTTGGAAGGAGTTAATAACTTCAAAACCTAAATTTTATATTTTATTCTACTGTGGTCATAAATTATTTATTTGTCTCTTTTATTTTTTTTTATTCATAATTAAAGATTTAAAATATTAATATATTTTCTCTATTATTAACTTTACTTTCCTTACTTGGGTATACAACAGTTAAATTTTTAATGAGACCAAAAAAGGTTGAGTATTATTGTTACAAATTTATTTTTTATGAAATCTAGATTTACCTTGAGAATGTTAGGAGAGTTGTAATTAATTAAACCATGAAATTATAGGTCTATTAATTTAACATAAAAAATTGGAAGATTTGAAATTATTTATATAATTGATGTATATATGGTATTATTAATAGTTATTTGTAAAAATTCAAAATAAATTATTATAACCTACAGCTGCACTAAATTGTTCTCCAATGCTTGATTTTCGATTGTATTTTATAAAAAACTCTTATTTTAATTATTCAGTCCTCATTTCTTCTCTAGTTAATGTGTGTTTCTTTTATTATTCAACTATTGATCTTTTATCTTTTCTATCTTTTCTTTCTTCTATTCTTTCTTAAGCTGTCTATCTGTGTTTCTTTGGTTATTCAATCTTTAAAATTTAAATTCCTTTTTTCTCTTATTCTAATCGATATGCTCTTGCACGAATATGTTCTGCTTCAGATAATGTTTCTTTTACTAATACTCTTCTAATACTTCCTTTCAATTAATCTACATTATTTGTTTTCCATTTATTTTTTAATTAATTCAAATCATAAAACTTTTCTATCTTTTTCTCAGCTTCTTTTTATTTTTCTCTTCTTGATTGTGCTCTAATCTCAGTAAGTCTATCAGAATAACATGAAGCAGCGTCTTCCAAAGAAGATCTAGATAATTCTCTTATAGTTTTTTCATCAAAATGAAAATCATCTCCCTGTTCCAATTTGTGTTATTAGAATTTGTCTGTTTTTTTTGACACAAACAATCTAATTGATTACAAATAATTAGTAATCTCTTCGACATTACGATTAGTAAGACCTTTTAAAAAATCTTCTGTAATGTGTTATTTCTATTTAATTAACTCTTCTAATCTAAAAAATTATTTTTCTCCTCCTGCATCAAGAATATGTTAAATTGCATCTCTCATTTAATGAAATAACTTTTTTAATCCAGTTTTCTATTCTTAAATCACTTATTAATACCCATTTCAAAATATCTTCATTCTTTGTTTATATAAAAGTACCTAAAGTCTATCTAATTCTTTGACTCACTTATTTATGATTCTTTTTAATCTTTAACTTTTGATCAGATCTTCTGCAACTAATTATTTACAAATATCTTTTGCTCAAGTATATGCTTCCTTTGCTTCTGCTAAGTATTTTGTTCTTATTGAATCAATATATTGTCTAATAAATCTAAATATCTAAAATAAAATTCTTCATCTTTGTATGATTTCTATTTCAAGTAAAAATCTTTTATAAAGTTTAAATCCTCATCCTTAAACCATAGAACAATAACTTACTCTTATTTCACATAATAAATGTTTTTCCCATGATATAGTTTCTGCATTTCCAGTATAACGATCATATTTTCTTAATGTCACATTAGTTATATCCAATTTCTTTACAGGTGAAATTGGTAATGCAACTGATAAAGATTTTCCATATCGATCTCTTCCTATGGTTGGTTATATCGAATTACTATTGCTTTTAATAGATTACATGCAAAATAAAAATTATTTATTTTTAGTGAGAGAATTAATTAATTATTTTACAAATCTAATTTATTAGAATCTTTTTTTATTAATAAGATTAATATATATAAAAAATTACAATAATCATGAACATCCATTAATTACCATAATAATAGCAATCCTCATATGATCCTAGACTATGTCCTTTAGCCATTAAAATAATAACTATCACAACAGTACTTATCTATTTAGTTAATTATTTTTTTGATAATATATTCAACAAATGGTTTATGGATATACCTTACTTGGTTATTGAGAATTATGAGATATAGAGATTATTTTTTACACAGTTTATTGAAAGTAAATTATCTTTTAAACAGATAGACTTATTTGGAATAATTATAATGCCCTTCCTTTTTTATTGCAATGTTCAAGATATAGAAAAATCTCTAGGAACAGTGGTATTTTTGATTGATTTCTTCATTAAGAATTTTCTAATTTAGGTATTCTATATCTTTAAATTAGTTCATATTTCAAATCTTTGCATTAATAATCTAAAATAATAACATGTATTCATATGGTTTGTGGAATGTTTTGTTTGTTTACATTTCTTTATCGTAAAACTTATAACTAAATGTAGATGTTTTGCCAATCCAAATGAAACAAGAAGCCTTGTTCTCCTTCCTTGGTATTTCATCCCTTTCTAAATGACTTCAAAATATATTCCATTTGTTTGGATGGGCATTCATTTACTATTTAACAGAAATTTAGATTCCTTTGCAGCTCTTCTTCTTATTATAATTGAAATTAAATGCTTTAAATTTATGATTTTTAGACCTAGTCAAGTAACAAAAAATTCTATTATTAAATTAGATATTCATTTAAAAATTAGAGAACTCCTGTTTTTTTAGATGCTTTAAAAAAAGAACAGATTTCTTTGCTATCTAATAGGATTTTAAAGCTCGTTAACCTAATTAGGTATAAGAATAGAGGCCAATACCTTAAGTTTAGCCATTTTCAGGATAAGGTATTTAAATTGGAGCCAATATTAATTTTGATAATCTAAACATTAATAATATTCAAAACAGCTTCATTAATGTGTAAGATATTTATTTTTAATTTAGTGAATCATCTCAAAATTAATTTCAAAATTCCAATTGAAATAATTATTATTATATATATTTATAATTTATATTAAAATAACCATGGCTCTTGGATCTTCGAGTTTATATGCATTATCCCTCTTAATATTTATGTTAGATACTTAAACTTTTGGAACGATTTCAAATCTACTTTCATTCTTTCCTCATGAAGTTTTGTCTAAAACTTAAATATGGAGATTATTTCCATCATTCCTATTTAATAGTAAAATCTATCATATAGAAAGACTCATTTTAGGGTTTCCTTATTAGTTTTATATTCACATAAAATTTATTAGCTGAAAGAGAGAGAGCATAAGGAACTGTCCTATTTTATATAGAATTAATTATTAAGACATTCATTATTAATGTAATCAATTTTATTCTCTAATTAAATTAGTCAATTATCACTCTATTTTATTACTTAGAAATTAACACATATCTTATATGCTATATTTAACCTTCAAATGGTTTATGGAATATGTTTTTTTATCTTAGCACTATTAAGTATATTTCTTCTATTATTTAGATGCTTTATGTAGCCATATTAAGAAACTAAATTATTATTTTTTGACTTCAACATCAGTAACAAATTCATTCTCTTTAGTATGAACTTTATTTTTTTTATATTTTTTGATCGTGTTGGATCAATTGTTTCGACAGCTCTAGGATTTTTAGATGCTTTTATAACAGCTGGATCTCCTTGCAGATTTGTAAGATTTTAGAATATTCATTAGAACTTTATTTCTAAAATTGAGGAAATTCTTTGTAGAAGCATAATTAATAGTTCTATTTTTATAAGAAACTGTTAAGCAAAGGAAGCTTAACATTAAATTTAAATTCTTAAGCTTGATTGGGATACATTAAATTATAATTTTAGTAATAAATAGTAGTAATAAAATGTGAATAATGGAATAGAATTACCATAATAATAATAATAATAATAATAATAATAATAATAATAGCCATAATAATAATATTAAATTACAAATGTCGAAAAGATGTTAGCTTATTCTTCATAATAAAAATAGCAAGAAGAACCTTGATGTTTAAATTTAATAAAAAATTATTACAATTTGATTTCATATATTTAATATTGAAATTATTTAAGATCAAAGCATTATTTTGAATCATAATTTCTATATGGTATTGATAAAATAATGTATGAAAATACTCTATATATTTTGATAATAGAATTGCAAGAATGATTAAATGAAAGTTAATATAAAAAATAATATTTCTTACTTGCGGCACAAATGTCTCATTTTATTATCGAAATTTGTAACCTATTTAGTAAGATCTTTTTTGTACTTACGAGATGGACAGTTTGAGTTCATATTGAGGAAATAAAACTGTGGCAATCTCATATATATAGTGAAGAAGGAATTTAATAATAGTTATTTTACCTAACAATTAATTTCTTTTATTATGGGTTATTAAAATATAAATAATAATTCTAAAGTAATAAATGAAATTTATAGTTGCTATTAAATACATTTAATCTACCTGAATAAAAGAGAGAAAATAGAGAGAGACAATGCGAATTTTGAGATTAATTTAGTTAGATATATAAAAATAATAATAAAGTAATGATATTTAAGATGATAGGAATGTAGGATATTAGTTGATTGATATAGATCGTAATAAATAAATAATTTGAATATAAATATAATTTAAAATATATTGTAATTTAATAATAAATGCATTCATATCAACAACAAGGACTTATTGAGTTACTATAGAGTAATTCAAATATAGCAATCGATCGTTAATTGATAAGTTAATTATATAATAAATGCATGCAAGATGTAAATAGCTGAATTAGTTGTATAGCATAAATAATGCACACTTTAGTAATTTGAAAAAGTGTATAGGGATGCAATTCAATTGTTGAGTCAGAAAATAGCAAACTCAAAATAATAACTATAGGAAGAGAAGGATAATTTAACAGCAATAGATGAGAGATTGAAAAATACACCATAGATTAATAACAATAGTAATAAAACACCTATGAGATTGATTATTCACTAAGCATCAGTATTGAATTTATAGGTTCACAATAAATTTATGGTTGGATCTTATGCATTTTATATGAAGATAGAGGATTATTATGAATATGAGAGTGACTTTAAGCCTAGCTATAATTTACAATTTTAGATAAATCAAACAATCGATATTTTGGATGTTGGTGATAGTATTCTGTTAGCTTTGAATACAAATACATAGAATTAGATGAACACTACTATAGTTATACCAACATACTCTTTGTAGTTTAATAAAAATGTTACTGAATTACTCACATAGAAAGAGAATGATGAATTATTAGAAATTGAAATCACTTATGAAATTAAGGTTTTAGATTATAAGTTATTAAATCTTCAATTAAATTAAGCTCGTAATTTAGTGTTATCATATATTAAAAAATTTGAAGATGAATTAGAAGATTATTCATTGCAACTCTAAGACCTTAGATAAATTAAGATTCCTTAGAATAATGAAATTTCAAATGAGTTAAATGATGGATAACAAAATCTTAGTAGATAAGAACCATCTCATAATACATATACTATTGGAGTTCCAGATTATTATCACAAACCTTTGGAATTGTAGAGTTAAGATTTTTAATAGAATCCTCAGATCGAGGAAAGATAATTAAGTATTATACCTTATATTATTGGAATTGTTTTGGCTTCTTTTTGCAACATTTTTATAAATGTTTTGTTTGAATTATCGTTTTTAATGATTATTTTAATACTGGTGTTAAAAGACGATCGAACTAATTTATTTACAAAATTATTAATCTTATTATCATGGATAATGTTTGGATTAAATTTATGGTTGCATTAATCTTAAATTTTAATCAACATAACAAGTATATAAATAGGATGGTTAGGATTATGTATATTATAATTATATAAAATTTATTTAATTTTTTTATGATAAAATAAATAATAACAACACCTTTGTTTTATGTGAATGCTTAACCACATATTGGTCATCTTTATTCTATGATATATGCAGATGCAATAGCTAAGTACAAATAAGTGAAATTACTGACAGGAACTGATGAGCATGGATTAAAGGTTTATAGAAGTGCTAAGAATGAACCACTCTAAAAATATTGTGATACTATTTCAAATTAATTTAAAAATTTAGCTAACTCCTTTATCAAATATGATTAATTTATCAGAACTACTGATCCTTAACATATTCTGAAAGTATAAAAGAATTGGAATCTACTATTAAATAATGGGTTGATTATAAAAGATACTTATAAAGGATATTATTGTTAAGTAGAAGAATCATTTGTGAATCATAAAACAGATTAATATTTAGAAGAAGATAATTATTTTTTCAAATTTGACAAAGATTA